>JBBPLG010000077.1:0-56811 GCA_038089695.1 Xanthoconium separans | reverse complement strand
ACGTCAAAATTCTAGTCCTCACCTTCTCACAAGAGGTATTCCATTTTTTCTCCTCATTCACTTTATTGCTGACAATCCACGAAGGTAGAATATATTTGGGTAAGAGGTTTTCCATGATCACCACCCACAATAACCCTGCTGAGAATTCCGTAGTGTCAACAATGGACTTGGGTCTCTACAATGTTTGTTGTTGTGCGTAAGCTTTGACCAGTATGTGGATATTTGTCCCAGACTGACGGTGCCGATAGGTCCGTTACATCAGTATTTTATTTGCGATGTAGGTCTACCGGGTATATGGCACATTTTTTGCACATAAATTTTGATTCGTTTTCCAGGACAGCCTCACTCCGTACGTTTAAAGGTCCAGCCTAACATTTATTGGCTCAATTACTCTCAGTTGGAAGTTCCTTTGTTCCTGGCCCTATAAAAGTAAGTTTCTCCCTGCTTTAACTTGCTCGTTGTTGATGATTCTGTCCTGATAGCTGTGCGTGCCTTGAATAATTTGGAATATATCACGGAGTCTAACCAGTAAAACAGTTGTAAGCGTACCCATTTACCAAACGGCACAGGGATACTCCATATCCAACAGGTATAGGATTATTTTATGTACAATCATGGACGTTCGTGGTGTTCCTTTTCATTACCGATTGTGAGTAACATCACTCTCTGAGTGCATCTTCCACTACACTAATCAGGATTGAAGTTGTGATGATTCTGCGTGTATATGCGATGTGGAATCGGTCCAGAACAATCATTTGGATCCTTCTCTTCATTTATATGGTGCAAATTGTCGTCTCTGTTGTTGTGGACATCGATCTATTTCTCTCCTTGACATGTGCGTACTATACAAATCAGATCATTGATATCTGACTTCCCTAACTTCTCGCTGTGTTTCTCAGTAACCGTTGTCCGATTTTCTGATTTTTCATTTTGCAGTCCCCTGTTCGGTCCGCAAGTGTTTGACTGGTTGACAATCGTCACACGGTTGTTTCTTGCTGCTGCACTGGTGATTCTCGCCATCTTCCAAACCGTGAAACAAGCAGTAGAAATGTACAAAGTAACGAAGCAGTGGCAACTCAACCGCTACATGAAACTACTAGTAAGAGACGGAATTCTTTACTTTGTTGTGTATGTCCCCGCACACCTCAGGCGCATCTCTCTTCGCCTGTGCTTTTGCTCGTCCAAATACTAACACCTCGCTTGTAGGGATGTCCTCTACCATATCGCTGCTATGTTCGAAACCAGGGGGGTACCAAATAATATTGCGGGCCTCTTCCTGAGTGTATTTACTACTCTCGCTTTTCTTCCTCTCATCCCACGGTTCATCATCGGTATACGGGTGCTCTATGATGAGGACGTTCGTGGTCGCCTTCACATCGATACCGGGTTCGGCGTGCGGTCGCGGTCGACTGTTGGTGCAAATACGACCGTGTCTGCGATGGCATTTGCGGACGTCAGCGGAGAACAGCAAGGTGCCGAGGTGGAGGGCGAGGGCGTCAACGAAAACTCGGACGACATCGAAGAGGTTCGGAGAGTGTAAGAACTGCGTGGCGAAGGGTCGTCTACTGGTGAGTAATCGTTGGGATGTGAGCGCCATGTCTAACAGTCGACTCAGGATAGACTCGGAGGAGTTATTTCAGCGGCGGATCGGATATAGAACGATGAATGTGTGCTCTGGGTTCAGAATACGTGTAACTATCTATTCGACCACATTTCTTGGAGAAAAAAGACGGAGGTGATGGTCACCCCCACCTACTACCTTCCTCACGCGCGCGTTTGGGCTGAAAAATTATAGTGAGCTGCTTGCGCTCGTTATGCGCACCGTCCCCTTCACATACATCGACGGAGAGGAATCGCGTATATCAAGGGCCGTCGACATTTCACCCGCCACGTCTCCCAGACCGAACGCAACCCTTCGCGTCCGCGTTTGCGCTCCACGGCGGCCCGCTTTACGATGCAACGCATCATGGGGTACAATCTGAATGACCCCAAATTTGCGTACCTGTTGGCGTGCCATAAGACCGTTGGCGACGAGGAGAGTAATTCAACTGGCGATGGCAATAGATCATCTGATTCCGTTCGGTGATTGGCACGCTGTGGGCTATGGACGACGGGGAGACGAACAAGATCACGTCGACGTTTTACAAGCACGTGGTGGACGCGTCTGGTCGCTTGGATTATACCCGCGCGGCGTATGCGCTGAACAAGACGATGCGGATTGTGGACGTGCCGTTGAACAAGGTGGAGTATTATTTAACACCATCGTCCGTCGTCTCGCTTTGCGTTGAGTTTCTAGGCACCATATTGTACCGTAAATAGTTTCTTGTGTTTACTCGTTGATGTCAGCGTCCCTTGCGCTCGGGAGGCGGGTCCTTGAGCTCACTCCTGGATAACTCGGACGATGTCATGTTGGAAGCGCAATAAGACGCGAAGAGGGCCAAAACATTATCAGATTGTCTCATGGTCATGACAGAACCGACTGTAGTTTGACTTCTATCTCTAGTCACCAGCCCTCGCACCGACGCGCCCGGTGGTGGTGGAGCCCAGACCCCGACTCTGGCATCGTTCATGAGATGAGCATGGATGGGGCAGCTGCAAGATGTGCCGGCGAACTTGACTGGCGTCGACATTAAATCGTTCCAGCACGTCGTGCGCGTCTACGCACCTTTGGGCGAGTAGTGATGCACCCTTCATCAGTCGGGTCGACGATCGAGGCGGCTGGCGATGCATCTGGGAGTGACCAAGTGATGAAGACGCGTCACGTTTGTTGAACTTACCTTCGATCGCCATACACTACTGCATCGTGAGGTACCGCGTTACTGCTGAGGTTCGCCCTTGAATACACGGGTAGCGAGGATATACGGTTGTTGTCTGAAGTGACGCCACACCTGCTTGAGGAGTGACAAATTGCATAAGAGGCGTAGTCTAAAAAAGCAGAGGGTGATGAGAGTCGCGACATGAATTAGACAATTAGAAGAACAAATTTGTCGAGGACGTTGATATCCGTGCTCGGCGGATCAACGTGCATTGCAGCGGAGATACGGATGTTTCAATGACTTGCTGGTCTGGTCTTCACTGGGAAATGCGTGTCAGTAGCGTGAGACGGGCGAAAGAAAACTACGAAGTAGATTGGACGTGTGAAGCAGAAATAGACCACGCGAGTAGTATTGTTGCCAAGGGGTGAAATGACTGAGCAGAAAGGAGGCATGGGCGGCGCTGAGGACTACGACCGAGCTGGCGGACGTAAGAGATTCCCACGTCCTGCGAAGTCTACTCAGTGTACCAACCTTGCAAGCGTCCAGCGAACACGAATCGACAACAGATGGGATGACCGGGGTGGCGGTGTCTTGAACGAGGCCTCCTTTCAAGGTCATAGTCATGTCACTTTGTTAGTTGAAACAAGTCTTCTCCCAATCCGCCCCACTACCACTCGCAACAAATACATATACGCATCTCCTTGCAAGTCACTACTACTCTATCGCCATCCGCAATGGAAACATCCCGGGTGTACGGTGAAGATCCCAACTTGTCTTCCATCACTAGAGGTAAGCTCCCCGTAACGTTGATCACGCGTTTCCTCACCTCTCTCCTTCTAGCGCCAACCCCCAACGCTCGTTCTTATCCTTCCACTCGTCCTTCACTGGGCGATCATTCCCATCAACCTCCGTCATCATCCTTTTACCCGCTCTCTTCGACTTCCGTCCCTACCAACACAGACCGTCCCTCGTCTCCAGCTTGTCCTTTTACGATCCCGCACAAGCGAGCGCCATCCCAGATTATCACCACCTCAGCAGATGGGACGCCTCCTTCGACTCCCTCGTCCCCGGTGTTCCAGCGTCCGTCTCAACCACTGACTTTCCGTACGCTCCAACTACCTTTGGTTTCCATCACTAGCCAATCGCACCCTCAACATCCTCAGTCACAACATCGCCACATTGTACCCATTCCCCGTCGTCAAAGGGACTTCCGCCAACTCGACCCTACGGAGAGACAAGGTGACCCGGCGCAAACAGAACACCACGCCGAAAATCAGGTAATTCCGAAAACTACTTTGTTGACTCCAATTCTGACACGCGTTCTAGACGCAGGATACAAGCACCCACGAATTTGCGAACCAACGCCTGCAAGAACTACTCTCCTTGAACGCATCCTATGTATGTGCTCTACCAGAGTCGTCGCACCCACTCGCTCACCGTACACAGGGTCAGGCGCGCGAACGCGCTTCCACGTTTCGAAACCCACCAAGTACCTCCGACGTCGCTGGCGCATCTGAATTTCACGCGACTCCGTTTTCTGCCGCGCCCGACTTAGCAACCGTTCAAGCTCCCTACCCTCGGACCGCACAATACTACGGCTCTTCCTCTGCAGGGTCAGAGGCCACATGATATACCCACTCGAATCGCACCTTCAGCTCGTCCGCTTAGTGTTGAACTACAAACAGGTGGCCACCAATAACAACAACAAGCCGTCCTTGCTCGAACAAGCGCTCTGCGCCAAAGTCGCCGGAGGTGCGAGCTTCTCCGACTCTGCAAGAGCGCACGTAGATCCTATTAATGTCCTCGCCACATTCATGAAGGAGAGGGACGTCGACACGGTAGTCGCTTTAGAAGCCATGCACGTCCTTTATGCTCTCTGTGTTTCCCTCTCGTTGGCGGTGCCTTCGCCCCCGACGATCATCGGTCACCTTTCCAACCCGAAGGCCACGGTCGCTTCACTCGTTCGCATTGTGGAACATCCGTACGAAGAATCTCCGCTCCGACTCGCGGTATGGGCCTTCATCGCCCTTGCAGTCGACAAGACCCCTACTCTCTCTAAGGTCCTTCTCACGGGCGAATTCATCATCCCGAACTCCAAGGGGAAGGAGAAGGAGACAAAACACAAGGAAACTGGCAACAAATAGTCAAAGAGCGCGTTAGAGATTGCGACGGGAGACCCTTGGACATTGGAAGGACCTTTGAGAAACCAACCCGCCTCTCTTTGCCTCCGTTCTCTACTCTATCCACGTTGTCTGGCAGCACAGCCTCGAGCATCCATCCATGATCGAAAGCGCTCGTGGAAACAAGAACTTTTGGGATCAAATTACTGCTGTCGCACGGGAAGCGTTCGGACCTGATCCAGACTATACCGTAGAGTTGTTTGTCGCGGTCGATGCTGAGCGACAGTGGGTGCTATTTTCCTAATGATACATAACCTTTAGAACACTCACACAAGCCAGTTCTCAGAGAACAGATTATCTTGAAACAATGGGCCCGGGTATGTACACTAACAAAAATGTATCATGCAGGTCTAATCAGTCCCCATAGCAAAAACTCTGCGTATGAGTGGCAGGAGCACTAGTGACGGCTCGAGTCCACCACCAAGGCCCAGCGCGCTAAGCCGCCCTACCTTCGCATATGAGTTCACCATGGGGACTCCCCAAAGCAACAACCAGGTAGCCATCCATGTCCAGCCCCAAATCCCGCCTACTAATCGCCCCGTAACCTTCTTCCAGAGATATTCCAGGATGATTCCAACGCCGTTCATCACCCAGAATCTGAGACAGATAAAAGAATGTCCGCGATGTGCAAGGTCGAAGTTATGAAATATCCCAGAGATGACAAAGGCTCCAAGCAGCCCTCCAAACCGGCCAAAGAGGAAACTACAAGGTCGATAGCCCAAGTTCAAGACCGAGTCGCGCATCAATTGATGCCATCGACGGCCCCAAAGTTCGCTTAGCGATGTCGAAACCAAGGGGAAATCAAAAAGGGGTGGCCATTGGGACGGATGGTGACGAAACAGGGCGACAAAAACGATCGCTAGGAAATAGTAGGCATGCTGTATCCCAAAGTATGCTGATGCCGCTGTTAGACATGATATGAGCATGGCTCGCAAGACTTCTAGGACGGGCGGAAGTGTGTGGTCGAATAAAGAACCACCTTTCAGCGAGCCGAATGTGTCTGGGGAAAACATTCGAATGGTCTGCGCGCATGCATCGAGCGCCACGGCATGAAAGGTGAATCCAAGAGCCATCAACAAGACGAAGACGACTCTGGATTTTGTCGCGAATATCGGTTTCGGGACACGTCCTCGGTGCCAATTCCATCCGATCCCTCGGTGGTTTAGCAGCAAGTCCCAGGCGTCCCAACATGCCGCGTAAACGTTTCCCGAATCTGACTCTGGTCGGTAGTCCACAGTCTCGTGACGCAAATATCGCACTTGCGCAAACGCCCACACGGCGCAACGCGTGACTACGACACACATTTGAGTCTGGAATGGACCCCGTCAATTAAGGTGCGATGTAGAGCGAGTGACAGGCACTCACGATGAGCATGGTGTTCATTTGGGCTTTCGACGAATCGCCTCCCGACATATCCACAAAGGTTGCACGCCAAGCCAAGCACAGAGTGACAGGCAAGAGCGCCAGGCGATAGGTGAGCGTTTCCTCGAGCTGCACCAGTACTCCCATCAAGTACTGGCACACGATAGGAGGAATGATGTACGCTAGAAAGGTCTTCTTCGTAAAATGAATTGTTTGTGACATCGAGAACATGGCTTCAGCAAAACTTCAGGCCATCAGACGGTTAAGATCTTATGGGCGGAAAATAAAGAGACTGACCTTGATACTCGTGAGGCCATTGGTATTGCGATGGGTGGTTCGACGACTCTGCACTGACATTTATAGTTTTTTTCGGATCGATCCCTACAAGCCTTTGACATCTCCGAATGCTATCCCACCTGCTTATCGGTTCAACTTGAGAGGTCACCCACTGTTTCAGTGGCTTAGCGACAATTGTGTTGGTCGCATAATACATTAGGATCTGTTTTGAATCGTCTACTTCCATGTATATGAATCCGACTTGACCCTTATTAGTCCCCGTCATTCTCTCACCACTGTGGAAAAGTGTCGGATGTCAGCGTTACTGTTTGCAAACGAAAGGGGTGGCAAGCCTGACGTCGTTACTGTTTTCAATGTACTCGTCTTCGTGCAAGGGGTAGATTCTTTTGCAGCAGTCTTCTCGGGAACACACGCAAATGGTTAGAAGTTCGTATGAATCTTCTATCTCAAGATAAAAATCCACCCTGCTTTGCAGATTTTGCTCGGCTCTCATCGCAATCAGAATCTGCGAGAACTCGTTTCGAGTGTTTTATAGTACACACGGCGAGTCCCCGAGAAATCTGTTGGACCGAACAACCCGTCAGAACCCGGTGTGAGCACGCACATTCTTCCGGCGACTGTTCCACCTTCAATACAGTAGATCGTATCAAATGTCCTTGAAACATTCGTTGTGTATTGCAAGTCGGTCGCAATGTAGCTGTGAGTTCTAGACCATGCACTGTTTCTTGTTCTCAGGTACGGAACTCCCCGAGTAGTTTCATCCTTTGATCACGTCTCTCACCAGATTGTCTGACCTATGTGTGGTCGTTACCGGAAAGACAACTCACTCGTACGGTACGTCGTTTTACCCTCCATGTGGTTTACCACAATGCATGCGGTTTCATGCACCTTCGTCGTCCGTATCCGTCTTTGACTGACGTTGCTGTCCTCAAACGGAAATCACGAAACACACGGAGATCCGTGTGACTGACGGGGCCGCCTGAGGTCCGCGTCTTCAAAGGAGCGGTGGGACTAGCGAGCTCGATATCCTAACATCACAATTTGCTTTGAAAATTGCACTGTGGACATCACCGTCACGGCAATCACTCTGAGTAATTTTACCACACTCCCTCTCCGTCTCCTACATCGTTGAACCATGTTGCAAGTACGCCTTAACTACTTCTTGCTCAATGCCTGCAACTGAACGTATTCGTAATAATCTCCGCGTCGAGACAGCAGCTCGTCATGAGTGCCAGCCTCGCTGATCCGCCCTTCTTTGATGAAGTAACTGGATACACGAGCCAATTTGAGCGTAACGTGGTACTCGTAAGAAATATACGACTTACATGCAATCAGCATTTTGAATGGTGGACAGACGATGGGCGATGGCGATCGTTGTGCGACCCTTGGCAGCTTGGTCGAGGGCTTCTTGAACGACCTTTTCCGAGTTCGAATCGAGCGAGGACGTGGCTTCATCCAACAGCAAGACCTTTGGGTTACGCAAAAGCGCTCTGGCAATGGCAATGCGTTCTGGTGACGTTGAACGAGGTTCAGCGGCGACTGCAAATAGGCGACTCACGTTTCTGACCACCAGAAAGCTGTGAGCCTTTGTGGCCGACTTGGGTATCGAATCCCCTACAGCGATGTCGGCAGATGCACGTAATCGTTGAGTGTAGACTCACCTTGGCAACGACAGGATGAAGTCCAGGATATTGGCGTCACGACAGGCCGCCACAATTTCTTCCTCCAAGACCTCTGATTCCGGTTTGGTCGCGCCAAGTAGGATGTTGAAACGGATAGAACCGGCATATAAAATCTGAAGAGAGAGCAATTCTGTTATCGTGGGATAATATATCACGCTGTGCTACTGACCGGTTCCTGTGAAACGAGTGCGATATGTTTCCGGTATTCCTGAACGTTGAGTTCGTTGATGGGATGTCCATCGAATAGAATCTCCCCAAATTGAACGTCATAAAAACGTTCTATCAATTGGATACTAAGCAAGCACGTAAGTGGAGGAATCGTCGAGCAGTAGTGATCGCTGGGACGTACACTGTACTTTTGCCACAGCCACTAGCACCGACGAGCGCAACGTAGGTGCCGGGTTCGAAATTGAACGAGAGATCTCGCAGTACACGAACGCCGGGTCGTGTTGGGTACTGGAAAGAAACGTTGTCGAACCATATATGACCCCGGACGCTCTCGTCCTCGAGAGTTTTTCCTGCGGTAGATTCGGCGTCAATTTCCGGCGTGGCGTCAAGTAACTTGATGATCGCCACAGCGGCACTGCGAGCCGAGGAGATATCAGGAACGAATGAGAAAGTATTGCCTGCTTGCATGGCACCAAATGTCGTGCTCTATAGGAGGATGGTTAGCGCTCGAAAGGACCTCCCGCCGATAGGAAACGCACTATAAGAGATATGAAGAAAGCCTTTGTGGTGATTTCCATAAAGGATACGAGACGTGCGCCATACCAAAAAACGAGGGCGATAACGAAGAGGACGACAGATTGCGAGAATGAATAGAATACATTGCTCCATACTGCGGTCTTGTTCGACTTTTTGAGAGGCTCCTCTAGACTTTTGCTGTACAATTTTAGACAATCTTCTTCGCGAGTAAGGGAAGCAACGGTGCGAATGGATGCGGCAGCCTCGCAAGCAATCTGGGCTGAATTCTCATGGGCAACTTTATTGTGTTGGTCCTTCAGGATGACGGCGTGCTTTGTCGTCGGTCAGCAGACGAAGAAACTTCAGTGCAAGAACGAGCTTACCAAACGAATATAACCAGTCGATATGAGGAACGGAATGCATGCTACAACATTTTCGCTAGTCATGAGCAGCCCCACAGTAAATTGAACAGAATCACGTACCCATGCCAACCAATGAGGGCTTCCAAGCATAGACTGAGCCGATGATCGATCCACCAATCAGAGTAGTGACGGACTGCACAAGACTAAATGCCAGTTGGAAGTCTGGTTAATGGGGAAAAAAGCTGCTCACGTTCCGAGGGTGATGCCGGCCAGACCATTGACCTTTTGCGGATTGTCACCTAGACTGGCGGTGAGAGTACCAATCTATGATGGCGCGGTCAGAACATCGGAGTCAGTACGCAAAATTAGGCCTCACGTTATTCTCAGTCTTGTCGAAAAACTTGACTGAGTCGGTACGTTAAATATGTAACATAGCGTATAGGATAGACGCACTATCTTGCCGAAGAATGGCCTTGAAGCTGAGCGAGCGCATGCAAGATGTCAGAATAGCGGCGGAATAGGCGAAGAAATAAGTCTGGAAAGCCGTGGAGATCGCCAACAGAATGGCGATGATCAAAACCCTTGACTAGCCTCAGATACGTCGACCAAACATGACAGACTCTCTTACCACAATGCATTTCTGTCCCCGTCATGTTTTCGAACAGAAGGATCGATTTCAGAGAAGCCAGAAATGGCCTGACCTGATGAAACACGGGTGAGTCTTTATGAAACGAGAGCATGGAAACTTGCCATAGATTATTCCGAACGATGGGTAGCCCATCCCCGTCACTGTAAGGAGACCGAGTTAACAGCAAAAAAACAGTACCGGAAAAGCAAGCTCACCAACAGCAAACACAAAGCCCACTGCATACCTCCACACTCCCTCGCGGTTAAGGAGCCCGATCCGCGTGACGAGGTAACGCACAGTGTACTTATCGTCATTGGCCTCCAAGAGTTTTCTTCCATCTTCCGCCGTTGCAGCAAGGTCGAGGCTACTACACAAAACTCGGCCCATGTTCTCGATGACAAGTTCCTCCTTGTTAAACCTTTCCGCGTCAGCTTCGACACTCGCGGCGCTACTGCTATCCTCCGCGTCCATCGTTTCGCGTAATTTCTGGGAATTGACAAGGCGCGAATAAGCACTATGTTCGTCGGCCAGTAGTTCCGCATGTGTACCCTTTTCCAAAATTCCCCCGTCTCCCATGACGTAAATGCATTTGGCATCCTTAATCGTCGACAACCGATGAGCGATTGTGATCGTCGTACGACCAGCAGCAGCCTTGTCCAATGCATCCTGTACGATCCCCTCGGACTGCGTGTCGAGCGCCGAGGTCGCCTCATCGAGAAGTAAAATGCGAGGATCAGAGACAATGGCACGCGCAATCGCTATGCGCTGCTTCTGACCACCAGACAAGAGGAAGCCGCGCTCGCCAACCAACGTATCGTACCCGTTGGGTAGTTTGCTGATAAAACCGTCCGCGTTGGCTTTGATACACGCCTCCTTTATGAGCTTGAATTTCTCTTGTTCAGAGAGACGTTCATGAGGTGTGTTGATCAACCCGTGCGCAACGTTGCCTCTGATGGTCGTCGCGAAAAGCGTCGGTTCTTGGGAGACGAGACCCATTTGCGAGCGCAGCCATTTGATGTTTAGATCACGAATATCCACCCCGTCGAGTTTGACGGAACCGTTGAGAGGATCGTAGAAACGTTCAATGAGAGATATGATAGTTGATTTTCCGGAACCCGAGGCGCCAACCAAGGCCGCGGTCTCACCCGCGGTGAAGGTGATATTGACGCCTTTAATTATGGGTACGTCCGGGCGAGAGGGATAGTTGAATCTGACATCTTCCAGAGTGATTTCGCCGACGACCTTGTTCAGTTTGAGGCCACTTGGATCCGAGGAGTCAATTCGAGGAATGCGATCTATAGTCGCGAAGAGTTTCGCGGCAGCGCCTTGAGCATTTGTGAAAGCTGTGTAATAAAAGATTGGGCGAGGGCGTCGAACCACGAATGGGATATTTACCTTGCATTTCGGGTGCCATCATAACCAGAGAGAAAGAACCGATCATGATGGAGAGGATCACGTTGACGACCTCACCGGCGTTTGCTTCGGAACGAAGTCAACAGAAAAGCGGTCAATTATAAAGCTTGCAGCTCACCGTGACCGTCATTAATCAACGTGGTCCCAAACTGAAATGCTGGAATGGGCTTAGTCCTGAAGTAATATCTATGACAAAACTACGTACCCAATGCGTATGCCGAGGTTATGACGAAGAAAAAGACACCCATACCAATGCCGTTAGATACGGCTGATTTGGCATCGACGAACCGTGCTCCACCAATGTGCAGGTCATAAAGACCGGCCAAATTCTTTTGGATGCCGAAGGCGTGGGCGGTCCGTACAGAGGATATTGCTTCCTCCGCGACTGTACCACCATCAGCAACGTGCTTGAGAGAACGTCTATAAGCCGAATGAGGTATAAGTAAAAGTGAAGGAAAACAATACGCACTGAACGTATGTAGAGACGAATTTGTTCATGAAAGCGCCAGTGATTGCGATGCATGGAAGGATGGCAGACATTGCGAGAGCGAGTCTCCAGCAACGAACGTAAGCAAGGATAAACCCGGTAAGGAAAGCAGCGGTCAAGTTGACGACGATTGCGACCTTTTCGGAAATGCCCTGCTGTATAAGGTCTGTAGAATGCTGGGTGAGAATGAAGGGCACAACGAAGACGGGGACATACGAGTATCTGTCTGAATTCGGTTTGTGACCTCGCCTGCGCCAACTGTGTCGAAGTAAGCGATCTCTTGCCGCAGCACCGCCTGAAGGTATTTCTCGCGAATTCGTTTTGCATTTACTTCACCCGTGTAGACCCAAGTGAGCATGTAGGTGAATGTGCAGACAAGGGTACCGATGCCTGGCTAACTATGAGTATATGTATGGAGAGAAGAACGAGAGGTACCGATGTAAACGAGGTATAACGAATCCGAAGCAGCGGCACTGCGAAAGGCTGCTGCTTCTACCTGTAATTCCTGGAAAGCGGTGATATTGTTCGCTTGCTGGTGATACACAGCTTCCGCGGCACTGAAAGAAACGAATCGCTGGGTGAGCCTTCCGAAGAAAAGACTCATAAGGGGCTAGTCAGGATCGATCAGCTTGCGAATGACAGATTTCGAGAAAAATTTACTTGGGCAGCGCCGGCTGCGGCCGCAGCCACGAGACCAATAAAATCAAGGAAAAGCTCAAAGGGAGTGGCATAGCTGCGTTGTGGACGAGTGAGGGTGCGAGTAGTCAAAAAGCGATGGGAAGACATTACCGAAGGAGCTGCACGAAGGCTACGGGGCGGGGTGTGTCCGCAGGAAGCTTCTGGCCAGTGGGGACGCGAGCTACGTTGGCACGATGCGCCGTCCTCTTTAGCTTCTGGCCAGTGGGGACGCGAGCTACGTTGGCATGGTGTGCTGTCCTCTTTAGCTTGTTTGCCATGAATACTCAGGAGAAAGAGAGAGCTCTAACTCTGTGGGAAATAGCTTATATGAGTCGACATGGGTGTATCAGTGCGCTGCTACAACCTACATCATATAATTCCAAACCTAGACAATCGGCGCACCTGATCCTACGAAGCTCACATCCTGTTGATGCAACTCCGGTTGAAGCCGGCTGAGAACGAGAGTCGGCGTGACTAATTGCCAAGTCTCTTTGCAACGCACGAGATCAACCTTGGCTGGCTTGGCTGTAACCGGACTTTCTGGTCTGAGGTAATGTGTCAGGAGATGGGCCGTAGGAGGCTCTACTTCAAACCTAACTGTCACAGGTTTCGACAAGGGACCGAAATCAAGTCGCAGCATTCCAACCGGGAGGTCCCGGCTGTTAAAGATTCAATCTATAGATATCCCTCCGGAAGCTATCCAGAGGAAGTAAGGAAGTAATTGATGCATGCAAACATATGGACAAACGCACTGACCTATCAACGATTTGCTAAGAACGCCGAGCGCCCAGAACTGACACGAAAGGGTGCAAGGACACTGGTTCGGTGCAGCAGTTCCAGACTCTAAGGTGCCGCTGCACTTTTGTGCTGACTGCTCGCCGTTTCCATGGGATTTGTGTAGGTGTATACAAGCAAGAACCTCCAAGGACGCCTTGCTAACTCGACAGGAAGCCCTAGTAGCATAGCGGAATTTCCTCGTCAATAGTAATAAATCTGGAAAAAAAAACGTTGACCTGTTAAGCGCCTCAGTGTATACAAACAAGCACCGGCGTTGCGTCCGAGAAGATCTAAATAGTCTTGAAAGAACGACTGAACTTTGAAGCCTTGGGCCCATGAGTATGTAGCAATACTTAGAGGCAGGCGCGACCAACTCTGCACGTGACCCAATCCCGTCTGACGTCATAGCTCTTAGGAGCACGCAAGTATAAATACTGTCTACCTGGAATGGAACGCCTCGTTCCACTGGCACTTGTTCAACCAGCGATATCACTCCAACAAGACCGTCCTTGACCATGTACCGCCAACTCGTACTATCACGCTCTACACGTCCTGCCATATACCCTGGCGCCTTCCGTATCTCCATCGTAAGCACGGTATCGAGTGGGGCTGAACAACATGCCTGACCCATGTGTGTATAGGCATCTAGAGCGCTGGCGACGACTCCACCGTCTTCATCCCAAGGGCAGTCTAGCACCAGTCAGACGCCGCCACCTGAGCCGGGAGGCACCAACACCCTTATCGTCCTTTCTGCCCTGGGAGCGCTCGGTGGGCTCTACTACTACTACACCCGCGGTCCACCCGCGGTCGATCGCGAAACTGCACGACGCAAGGAAGCAGAGCTGGAGCGAAGGGTCAAGGAGATTGGTGAGGCAGGGAAGAGCAGGGTAGAGACTACAGCGAAGCAAGATTATGACCGTGCCAAGGTAGGCGGATTGTGTTTGTTCCCGCACAGATACTCACTCAGTGGGCGTATCCGATAGGCCACTGCGCAGGATGCTGCTACTGCTGCGCGCACTCGGGCCTCTGAGGCACGCACGGACATGACAGAACGGGCGCGGCAGAGCGCACACGACGCGCAGGTCCGATTTGACGAATTAAAGGACACCACAGAACGGAAGATGAGTGACGTTCGCGATCGCTCGGAGAAAACCTTTGAGGAGGGCAAAGAAGAGGTTACACGTCAAGCACGCAATGCAGAGAATAAGACGCGTGGCTGGTTTGGGTGGGGTAGCTCAAAGTGAACTGGTCACTGTACAGACCAAGATCACCGGTCTCCCTTGAGACGATCATTGTACACTACAGATGTAAATCATCGTGATGTAGCAGAATCAGAATGAATTCGAACTTGAAGTTTGCAACTGAAACGTAGCTAGTCCGGCCCGGCATTTGCCGGTTGTGAGTAAGTATCTTATCTTCGTGGGACTTGCTCTGAACTTTTCACTCTTTCACTGGCTCACCTCAGTTCTCATTGTTATCGCGTGAAGAAGAATACCATAGCGCGGTGAGCGTGTATGAGTGACTCCAGCTGATTCGAGCTCACACATACCTGCCAGCAGTCCACATGAGCAAGCTTCGTGATCGGGTTGTTCTCATCGGAGTAGGGTACCTTGAAATCCTGATCAAGGATTCTTTGACGCTCACGGTCTTGTTCCCTCAGAGGAGCGACTTGCTCTGGCAAAACGACTCTCGCGAAGCATCTTCGAAACATCCTCCCCCATAGCTTCATCATCCATCAAGATGTGAGTATTATCTACAATCACGTACGTCATGGTGATTGGAAACTTGTTAGGACTTTGCGCCTGTGAGGATGCTTCTCTTGGCATGCTCACGGCCCTTTTATGACTGAAAACTTCCGCTCTTCATAGCCTGAAGAATTAATCCCAATGCACCCAGTCCACAACGTCGCCGACTGGGATGCTCCACAAGGAGCTATCGATTGGCCTCGACTTCGGACGTTCCTGAAGAGAGTAAAGGAGTGTGGAGCGATCCCTACTGATCATCGAAGTCACGACCATATGAATGAGCAGAAGGACATCCCGATAACAGAGACCGCTGAACAACAACTAAGAACCCAATTTGAACAAGTTGAGAGCGAACAACGCAAGAAGGGGATCCGCATCGTATGGGGACTTGTCGATGGATTTTTACTGTATTGGGACAAGGTGACGCATTGCAATCTCCCCCCATGTCCTTCTCACTGACTCTGCGTAGGAAGTCATAGACCTACTAGATATCCGATATTTCCTGCGAGTACCACATGATGTGCTCAAACAAAGGCGACATGAACGACATGGATACCACACAGCAGGTAAGAACATTATGACCTAGGAACCCTTTGATGTTCGGCGGTTGACTCTTTCCCCACTTCCTCTCTAACCCCATTTCTCGCCATTTTCCTCCTCGACTAACCTCTTGGAGTGCAATTCAACCCAGAGGGATCACTATGGCGGGATCCTCCCATGTACTGGGAATACATTGTATACCCAGCATATGTCGAGGCGCACAAGGACATATTCGAGAATGGAGATGTAGAAAACGGGAAGCCGACAGGTCAAAGAGTGCGCGGTCTGGTGGTGATAGAGCCTGGGAAGATGAGTATGGATGATATTGTCCGACGCTGCTGTCACGCGCTTTCGAACTTTGTGCACGCCTTGGACACCAACTAGAAGCCGGGTAGAATAGTAGTAGTGCCAAATTTCACGGACCTGCCATCGGTCTAGTTCGGAGCACGGTCAAGTTGTTTAGAAATCACATGTGCTAATTCGGTCGACTCTGATTGGCTATCGGCTCAATACATCATCTGGCCCGTTCCGACGCCAGCACGCTTGAACCCCAACATCCATCATCTCACCCCGTAACCGTCCACAATCCAATGGCTCAAGTTATCGTCGTCGGTGGTGGTCTCGCCGGTCTCTCTGCGGCACATACCCTCCTCGAACGTGGCGCGAATGTACTGTTGTTGGACAAGCAAGGGTGTGTGATTCACCCCCTCTAACCCACCCGGGTGCGTTGACGCATCATGTACTTCAGGTTCATGGGTGGCAACTCCACCAAGGCTACCTCGGGCATCAACGGCGCTGGCACACTCACCCAACAAGAGGCCGGGATCCCTGACAATGCTAAAGTCTTCTTCGAGGACACCAAGCGCTCTGCAAGTCGTCTTGCTTGACGTTGGCACGAAATGATATCTTATCTAGTTTCAATAGGCTCGTGAACTGGCTCGGGACGACCTCATTCGTGTTCTCACTGGTCGGTCGGGTGACGCGGTGAACTGGCTACAGAACAAATTTGGCCTCGACCTTTCCAAGGTTGCTCGTCTTGGTGGTCATAGCCAGCCTCGTACACACAGAGGCAGCGCTCAATTCCCCGGAATGGTGTGTTCAGGACTGTTTCAAACATTTGTTGTCACTCACTTTGTATATTTCCCAAGGTGATTACGTATGCGCAGATGGAGCGCTTGGAAGATTTGGCCGTGAGCCAACCAGACAGAGTCAAGATTTACAAAAAAGCCCGTGTCACCAGGCTGCTCAAGGACGAATCTGGCGCAGTCAACGGTGTCGAGTTTGTCCGCGGAGGAAAGACGGAGACTGCATTTGGACCTGTCGTTCTTGCTACTGGTGGTTACGCTGCAGACTTCACCTCAGATTCGTTGCTGAGGGCACACCGTCCCGAATATTATGACCTCCCGACCACTAATGGTGACCATTGTACTGGTGATGGTCAGAAGATGGCTATGGCGATCGGTGCTAGCGCGATTGATCTTGAGAAGGTCCAGGTCCACCCAACTGGTCTTGTGGATCCCAACGAACCAGACGCCAAGGTCAAGTTCCTTGCTGCCGAAGCCCTTCGTGGTGTTGGGGGTCTGCTTTTGGACAAGAACGGCGACCGTTTCGTGGATGAACTTCAGCATCGTGACTACGTCACTGGCAAGATTTGGGAAAACGGCAAGGTATTTATTTTGTCGGCAGTTCCACCCAATCTGCTAACCTTGCGTCCACGCTAGTATCCGATTCGCCTCGTTCTCAATGGCCAGGCTTCCCGTGAGATCGAATGGCACTGCAAGCACTATGTCGGTCGTGGCTTGATGAAGAGATTCGATAGTGGTGAGGCATTGGCCAAGGAAATGGGTATCTCGCCTGCACACCTCAAGAAGACGTTCGAGACCTACAATGCTGGGGCAAAGGCTAAGAAGGATCCTTTCGGCAAGAAGGTAACGTATATGTACAACTTTGTCTACACCCCCGAACTAACACACTTTCTAGTTTTTCTCCTCTGGGGACTGGATTATGGACGACTTCTTCAATGTTGCGATCATGACACCCGTTCTCCACTACACGATGGGCGGTCTTGAGATTGATGCCGAGTCGCGAGTGGTTGGAAAGGACGGAAGGCCTGTTCCAGGTCTGTTCGCTGCTGGTGAGGTCGCTGGTGGTGTCCATGGCGCCAACCGACTGGGTGGTTCGTCTCTGTTGGGATGTGTGGTCTTTGGGCGGGTATCTGGTGATTCGGCCGCCGCTTACCTTCTCCAAACGACGAGCGCTGTCATCGAAAAGGCTGGCGGTCGCCTTGGGGCATTGGCAGGACAACTCGCACCCCAACCTTCTGCATCTCAAATTACCCCTTCTCCCTCGGCGCCAAGCGCTGTCGCACCTTCGTCAGCAGCGAAAGAATTCACAACGGCCGACGTCGCCAAGCACAACAAGAAAGATGACATTTGGGTTATTGTAAATGGACAGGTACTCGACGTGACGTCGTTCTTGCCTGATCACCCGGGAGGAGAGAAGGCGATTATATTGTACGCTGGACGGGATGCCACGGAGGAATTCAACATGCTCCATGATCCCAAGGTACGCCTCGTGTCGCCTTGTTACTTTTGTTCAGGTTCAACGACTCACCGTCCACCAGGTCATCCCAAGATATGCACCCGACGCAGTGATTGGCGTCCACAAGAAGTAAATCGAACGGATCCGCTCACCGCTTCTGATTGGACCTTGGATGGGAATCAAAACCATTGATCAGAAAGGGATGCGAATCGGTTGACGCTTTCATGTATTCGTAGCATGTACAAGCTGTTGTTCCCCCCCCCTTTCCTGTTGTATCTGAATTAATTTTATTTACACATTTGTGTATGAATACTGAGAGCGTTCATTCACAGGCACCGGACGCATCTTCGACGCCTCGGTGCTCAACGGTCGCCGCATCCAATGAATTACATGCAAATCCACCGTTCCTATTCGCAAATCTGATCCCGGACGAAACGACGGACGACATTCCCCGTCGACGATTCGTGCTCGACCCCTGAGTCGGATTCTCAACGACCACAAGGTCGTGTCGACGGTAGGTACTACGGACTACGGGCGATTCTGTTGTTACGACCGTGGTCCTATCCAAGACGAATCAGCGTACGATCGAATTCAGGACTGGAACGCGGCACCGACAAAGGCAAGCACCAAGAGGGAGTACGTACCTGCGAATCGCGCGCGACTCTGGCGTTGTGCCGTCACGAGGATGATCTCGTACACGACTCGCTGCGCCAAAAACGCGAATGAGACCGCGAAAACGATCAACGGATTCGAGGTGAGGGGGGTACACACTCGCATATTTTGCGCGGACACGTGTGCGGCGTCCCATCGGCGGCGCGTGGAATAACGTACGTGTCCCGGTTCGCGCCTACGAAGACGATGCGGCGCTGGTGCTGGTGCTTAAAAGCCTGTCGTCAGTGGGGGGCCTGGGTGCGCGTCGTCAGGCTCGCTCCTGTCTGTATTGTTTTTCATTTGTCCATGTACTTTCCCCGGGGCGCGTTGTACGTGGGCCACGACGCAGTAAGGTCCGTGTCTTCTTTTCGACCCTGCTCGACGTTCATGGAGGGGACTGACGTGGCGGTAGGGACCGTTCGGGACGCCCGAGTGCAGCCACGTTTTGGACGGCCTCGACCGACCGGTCGAACGAGATGACGAGGTGGGCGCGTCGATCGTGTCGTTAGGGGAAGGTCGCGCGCTGACATGACCACCCGCGTTTCGCCTAGCGTGTATCCACATTCGTCCTTCGTCGGCGGCGGTGCATCGGCGGTGCATCACGTCCGCAGGGACATGGCATCTCCTCCGAGCGTACTGTGAGTCTCTTATCTCTTGCGCGATGGGCGTGACGACTGGGCTCAGCGTGCGCTAGACAACCGCTCTCCGCGGAGATGGCGTCTGTCGTGGTTGGGCATGGGCACGGACACGATCAGTGTTGTGCGGCGGTCGTCGGCGTTCCTTTGGCAGGGAGTCGTGCCAGGCGCGAATTTGAACAGCCCGCGTCCACGTTTGGCGTCAGCCAGGATCTGAGTGGCAATGCGCAGCGTCTCGGAGGAGCATCGAGTCATGCAGTCGTTGCGGGTTTCATGCCGTGGGAGGACTCGGTCGAATCAGGCTACGCGCCCCAAGCACATCCGTTGCTCCCTCCGCCTGTCTACTCCCGGGAGCGCCCGACGCCAGCCCTACCTTCCCTGATCGTAGGAACCGACGCGTCGCGAGCACCCGCAGAGGAAGACGACGAGGTGTACACCTTTCTCTGCGAATGGACGGACGAACACGGGACGTGCAACATGATCGTGGACGGCGACCGTGTGTGGATGAGCCACCATTTGAGCCATCGTCATAACGTGGTCGGGCACGAGAGGACGCCACGGGCGTGTCTCTGGCGGGGGTGTACGGAGACGATGAACAAGGGGAGTCTGGCGCGGCACGTGGTGTCGTGCCACCTGAGAGCTGGGGCGAGTTGTGGGTATTGTAGCAAGGTATATTCGCGTGTGGACGTGGCCAGGCGGCATGCCCGGAAGTGTAAGGTAGCGACGAACGTGGGGGGCGTCGGTGGTGCGTGATTGAATGTAGCGGTGAGCGATGGCTGGGCGTGTTTTTTTTTTCGAGCTGGTCGCTGAGAGAGTTGCCTAGGGCACGAATCGGAATTCCTGTAGATCGGGGATAATCGTCACGTTTGTAACACCATCGCGGACTATGTGGGCCTTCTTAGGAACATGATCACGTACTTGGGTGAAACGAAATGAGACCCAATGCCATTGATTCTCGACGTGCAGCATAACGGTACAAGCAGCGCGTCTACGAAGATTTACTTTGTATTGGCAGCTTGGACCTCGTCCAGCGGAATCCGGACCAAACGCTCTCCTGGGGTCGATCCGAGGGCTTCCAAAGCTGCGTCGTCCGACTCGGCATATTGTCGTCGATTCGCCACTAACAACGGGGATGAGCTTGATCGATGGAAACACGGTTGCGCACACGCACGAAAATGTCCGAGGATGCGGAACATGTTGGGCCATTGTTCGAGAACTTGACCGTGGACTGTGAAGTCGGTCAGAACGGGCGACGTGACTCGCGCTGGGATCGAGGACGACGCCACGGTTACCTTGTCCAGCGTCCGCCATGATCTCGCCGTCGTCTGCGAGACCCTCGATCCGCTTCACAAAGAGGACACTGGCGCGTTCGAGCGCAGCGACGGCCTCGTATTCTTTTTTCTTCTCCACCAAGCGCTGGATGGACGCGGGATTGTTTGCTTGGACGTGCGCATGCGAGACCCGCTGTGATGGACGCATTGTGTGATAAGACAATAGTCACGTGATGTATATATGTGACGCGGGTTCACATTTGCCAAGGAGCCTTGTTCAGTTCAGAACTACTAGTAAAAGTCTACACACGTTATGCCCGTCACCCGCTCTTCTAGTCGCCAGGATTCCCAACAGCCCGCTGGTAGCGGTCCCTATGCATCTCGTCGCGCAGGTCCTTCTGGCAGTGGAGGCACGAGGAAGGCATCAAACCCCTCTAGTAACGAACTTGAAATTATTGTTTTATCTTCCGACGATGACGAGCCTCCGCCCAAAGGAACCCTGGCATCAAAGAAATCGCCCGCTCGCGCTAGCAAGAGAAAGGCTGTACCGGTCCACTCTGGCGATGTCCTCGAAATATCGTCAGACGATGACGGCAAGCCCAAAAAGTCACCTGCGCGCAAACAGGCCAAGTCGACTGAGCTGATGAACAAGGAGTTTGAACGTACCATCAAGAAACTGCAACAGGTCAGGTGTCTCCTTTGTTTCCCTTTTGCGTCGCGTTTCTGATGGGTCGCCACAGGAGCTCAAACGATCTGAACAAACGATCGCGTCAGGTTCGCGGGAGATCGAAGACCTGAAACGCGGACTGTACAACAAAGAAGCAAGTCTCTTTTTTTCGCTTCTTTCTCCCTTTCTGAGACACGCATGCAACAGGTCTTTGCGGGTCTGGAGGAACTTACGCTGTGCGAGGTGTGTACCCTCACCATGTGGTGTCCGTACACGTACGTTTTCCTTCTTATATGCGTGGGATCTTGAGTCTGACTATATGCGCCTAGTCTGCCCCAGTGCGGGCACTCTTTCTGCGAAAAATGCCTCGTCGATTGGTTCGGCACGACGCAGGCCCGACACATGACCGCGAACCCCAACCTGGACGACAACCGCGTCGCCTTGGCAGGACAGCTCCACGCGTTCGTGCAAATGGTCCCCAATTTTCACGCATACGGCCCGCACGGCCCCCAGCACCTTCGCGCGCTCCTCACGGAGCTCCGACGTCATCGACCCGAATACATCTGCCCGTCGTGCAGAAAAGAAGTCCTCAATAAGCCTGTAGAAAACTTTCGACTGAAAGACATCATCGACCAACTCGCCCCGTTGATGGACGAGACGAGCGTGCACAAAGACTCGACGTCGCGATCGCGCGCGTCTGGCGCGGGCCCTTTTGATCACTTTTTCGCGGCGCCCATCGTCGCTAGATAGACTTGTACCTGGACATCCTACAAAGCATTCGACCTTCAACGTTTCAACTTTCACCTTGCATATACACCATAGGATCACTTTGTCTGTATTTTATCATAACGACTGCACTACTATTCATTTACTATCCTTGCTTTCCGTTGACGGTCGAGTGCGACAGGGACTTCCAAGTCAACTCAAGTAGGTGATTTCTCGGTGCATGCGACTCTGTCTTGACACTACTGCTGGAACTTCAAGATATTGTGTTCAACCTTGCAACCGTGCACAAGGCGTTGGTGTGCACCGTCGATCTCTAACTGTTTTGGTATTCGTTCCGAGTCGCTGCTAAGAATAAACGTCGACCAGAACTGTCATCCATCCGATCTGCACTGACTGATCAAGACCCAGTTCGTGAAAACCGTATGCCCGTCATCCTTCAGGCGGATTTGCGCGATTATTCCAACCCCCTGGTCAAGATCCCTAGACCGCTTCGAGCGCATACAAGCATGTCATGAGATGTCTGATACGAATGCGGTAGGGTAAGTGGGATACTCATAGCGGGAAGCGCTGAACACTGGGAAGATGAAAACATAGCTGAATCATTCAAAGCAAGTTTCTGCATCATTCTTTCCCGGACTCTGATGTTGATATTCGGAGTCAAATCAACGCCTACTACATAACTACATACCTTCATCAACAGTGTCGTGTGGTTGACCAGCGCCACTAGGTTTGTTTCGCCTGGTATCGTGCTGACACTCTCAATCCGGGTGCGTAATAAACATTAATAAGACAAACGTGTACGCCTCCGACGGTAGACTCTGAGACATGCTTTCTCTCTAGACATCACGGCCCCCGTCTCGATGATCATACATCGCAGCCTTGCATCCCATACATCACATCCTATGTACTCCCTGCCACCGTCCCTCGACGGGTCTTGGAACAGGCTACGCCAAAAGTAAGTTTTTGTCATCAACTCAACTTAAAAACTTGCCTATGTGCGCCTTGTTCCATCCTCAGAAGAAAATTATCAGGGACTGAAGAATATCAAGCGCTGAAGAAGTGGTTTGTGTAAGTCCGATGAGCAACGTGTCTTATGTATGTGGCTTACATGGTTTGGATCGCACCACCTCGCGGCCATTTGGAATGGGGGCAGCAACAACAAGCGACTGCGAAGCGCATAGCAAAGCTATCGTCATAGCACGAGATATCAAACCGAACTGCATATCACCAAATGCGCGTTTTGCCTGATGAGAGCAGATGGGGAGGCTCACCCACTTCGGCCAATACACGACATCTTATTAAATCCTGGAGACAATAGGGTGATCGTTTCACCATATGTTTGAGGCTCGGGCGCTGTAAAGACGGAACTGGTGGAACCGTACAACTCCCTTTCGCTTGGGAGCGAGGCAATGTCGTCGACATGCAGGGTAGGTGATTGAGACCCATGCCGAGTCCAGCTTAGCTGCCCTGTGAATCCGCTGTTGGCCGTTTTGCCGCGAACTTAGGTCCGAGGTACTTGGAACAGACCACTAGTTCTTGCCGGTGGTGACAGTTGTACCTAGATCTGTGTGCCCTGCAGCCAATTGACTCCCGTCGTACCCAAGAGGTTGACCTCTTGTAGATACCCCTCGGGAGAGGCTCAAAGCCATGGGGTATTGAGGAGTACGTGGTGTCCAGAACGTCGTATGGAAACGCTATGGGGTATGGGTTATGCCAGGTATCTGTTACTAGGAGGTTGACGTGTGCCATTCACTCGTACGGGTGACACGTCGCCGTCATGTCTATCGATGAGTCAGGTAGTTTGACTTGGCCCATTGGCCTGCCAAACTCTGAAACCGTTCCTGTGTAAACTGAGGTGTCGAGGAAAAGCAACCGGCGAGCGATGCACCTGCGAATAATAATTGTCGTGTATGATACACTCGACAGCATATGTGCGCACGGGTCGCGCTAATGTACCGCAAACGGCCTCAGGCCCTTTGTTCCCGTTCATTGAGTACCAGCATGCTCGCTGAAATCAACGACTCTCTGTGCCGGGGCGTATTGACATGGCAGTGACGAGCAGATTGTTTTGGTACTAGATCTGACTGACTGGAAATATGTCGGGTAGTGCTTGACGCTGAAGCACTGACGGTCCACGGACAGCCGGACAGTGGGCAGCGGTGTCGATGAATTCAGCAACACTCAAACTGCGTGAGAACGAAGACTCGGCTAGGGCGGCTTCAACGTTAACATTCAACACTACCTAGACCTCTCTTTGCGCAACCGCTTCTCCATCAGGATCGTTACATTCTTGCCAGCGTGAACGAATGGAAGCGTTCATTTCAGTACAATCTGCGCACCTTTACTGGCTGGCAGCTGCCTCGTTGATGCATTCCCAGAGGGTTACAGGTGAGTGTATGATATTCGAATGTTTGAATGCACGCAAATGGGCATAGATACCTCTCCCGATCCGCGTGCACACTTGATCAGCTATTCTGTGGTACCCGCAGTCTCTATCTCCTCAACACGAGTGAAGGTGCCAGTAGCCCTGATGCTGTGTGTACACGTGGTGGATAGCATTCACCCATAGCCCTGCTGTGGCGACGTGGTATGCTTATTATTTATTACAGCGCACAACGAAATTGAGCATTTGAATCACAGTACACCTTCATCACGACAAAACAAGCACAATGGTCCGTACATTTGCATTCGACGAAGACACGGATCAAATTTGGGCGCAATGCTGTGTCCTTGTCGACTCACACAAGAATGCCACTGGCTGCGCTGCGACACTCGTCAAGCCTTGGCATCTGGCACTCCAACTCCTCTTTGGCGACCTTACCAATGAGTCTGACCCCAGACTGTACTCTGTCGAACCCAAGTTGTCCGTCAGCCAAAATCTCGAGATGCCGTTGTTCTGGACCGCAATTTCTCGGGTGGCCGTCATCCCCGACCAACTTGGAAACCACTTTTCGACCTCAATGGGGAGGGTGAAGGATGCGCGCTATGTACAGCAGCTCGTCGGCCAAGAGTTCTGGAAGAAGGTCAAAGAAACTTCTACTGATGCTGGAGCACGAGCGAGCATTGATAAAGATGTCAGTGAAATTCAGTGCTTGTCTTGGGATCGGACTTGCTAACCTTTCGGCAGGAGTCCGTTCTCTACTTTGCTACGCAGAGTACAAAGGATGTCTTAGTGCGCGCGCAGAAGATATCCGAAGATTATGTCCGTAATCTCTCCAATGTCGAGCGCGGGACTTGAATGAACTCGACTTCTTTACAGGGTAGTAACTATATCGCACCGCAACATTTGCTTCTTGCCCTCCTTCAAGATGATGCTATTCGGAGTGTGTTGAATCAACAGAAGAACCTGAATGTCGACGGGCTCCCTGACGCCATACGTAAACTCCGCCCAATGAGGGTCCCGATTCATACGAAACCTCCTCCGTTTCCTATCTTGAACGAGTATGTTGACTCAGAAGTTACTTTTCCTCTGCCAACACTTTACTGCAGATGGGCCACCGATCTTACACAAACCATCCTCAACAAGAAGAAAAAATCGGAACCAATCGATCCCTTGATCGGCAGAGTATGTAATATCCGCATTTTCTTTTGCATGTTTCGCTCATGACATGCTTTTGAAGACTGCAGAATTGAGAAGATTGATTGCCATTCTTTCCAAATAGTGAGTTGAAATTGTCGGTATCCGCCTTGTCAGAGTGCTGATACTTTGCGAAAGCAAGAAAAACAGTGCGGTCCTTCTGGGTATGAATCTCTGAAAACGATCTATTCCGTTCCTGACGTTTGTGTAGGAGATCCAGGAGTCGGGAAGACAGCGATCGCCGAAGGTTTGGCGCACCGAATCGTCAAATCGGATGTACCGGAATCAGTCATTGCTCGCGTGTTTAGTTTAGATCTCACGTCGATTCTTGCCTCTACGCAATGCAAGCTGGCATACGAGCAGGTTCGGTGTCCATTATCCCTTCTCTTCTGAACGCTGACGAAATCACACTGTCCTGGAGTAGATTGTGACCGATATATTGCAAGGTATGTGTGTACGTCTTTGGCATGCCACTAGCCGACTGATCACTTTTGGCGCAGAGGTGGTAGAGCACGACATGAGAGGAACAAGGGCGATTCTGTTCTTTGACAACTTGAGCCAAATCACCATCGGGGGTTATCAAGAAGATGGATCCGGGTTGTCGGTCTTTTTCTGTCGTATTACCCGTCGAAGTTTGTTGATCGATGCCTATCAGAGATGCCGCCAGTATCATGAAACGCTTCTTTGCTTCTGGGGCATTACGGTGTGTTGGGTGTTCGACCGTGGAAGACTTCAGGGATCACATAGAGAAAGATGGTGCATTGGCGCGCCGTTTTTCCCCGGTCCGGTGATTCAGTGATCCAGACGTGATGAAACTCATTCCACATCAGGTTTCTGTCTGCGAATCCTCGCCAGAACAAGCAACCGAGGTCTTGCGAGGGCTGAAAGACCCATTGGAACATTTTCACAACGTCAAGATCATCGACGCGGCCTTCAAAGCAGCATCTTGCATTGCTACTCAGTACTTTTCGCATAAAAGGTCTTTTTTTTTCACTCTTTAATTTGGACTCGATTTCTCATGATAGGATAGGCTACCAGATGCTGCATTGGACCTGATTGACGAAGCATGTGTGTCTGTCTCTCTCTCGCGCTTTCGAGCGTCCGAGAAAGTCTGGAAGCTTCAGAGGCGGAAAGTTGTGATGGGGATAGAAGTACGTTCACTCGAGGTGCGGAGACTATCTTATTGGCCGATCTCTCGTGTGAAATCTCGTTGTTAGCGCCAGCTTGACGAGGAGAGTGAACGACTACTGGAGGATATGCAATACAAGCTACATCAGCTCGAGCTGGAAATCAAAGATTCCACCTCTTTGAAGCGATACTGCAGGCGTCTCCGTCAGGACTTGAAAGTCAGCAATGAACGCAAGGAAGCAGCCGTGTCAAAACTACGGACAAGGCAAGCATATATGCTACTCCTCCGTGTTATGCACTTCTTAGATTGCATTTTTTCTCCAGTGGAAAAGTCTTGCAAGGACGACTCGTGGATGAGATTGACGCCCTCGATGAGAAGGGGGAAGAAATAAAGAAATTGCTTGCCGCTGTCGAGTCCGGTGAAATGAAGGCTCCTGACGAGGCTGAAAACGTTCATGAGGCCGATCCGGTCACTGTCAGAGAGGTGGCCGTAACTGCGTCATATTACACGTTTATCCCGGCGGCGAGAGGTTCTGACTTGGGCGACATCACTAACCTCGACGCAACTCTCGCGAGCGTGGTAAGAATCCACCGTTGCGCTTCCGTTCTTCGTCCGTTCTGAGACTAGAATAGGTGGTCGGACAACCGACAGCCATCGATGTGGTGTCAGGCGTGATGCGAACCTTGTGGGCTGGATTGAAGAACCCTCGCAGACCGGTCGCAACTATACTTTTCGGTGGACCATCAGGCACTGGGAAGACGTTGCTCGTGAAAGAGGTGCGCTATGACATTTCTTGTGTGCCTTGCTCCTATTCAAACGTTGTTTCTTGTTTGTCCCAGCTCGCAAAACTTGCGATGCGGCAATCTGGCAAGATGATCACTATCAACGCAAGTGACTATACAATGCCGCATACCATTACGCGCTTGGTTCGTACCCAGACTTGAATGGCTTTCGAGTTCGCTGACGAAGGTTGTCGTGTTAGATCGGGACACCCACATGTACCGGTTTCGACCAAGGGGGTCAACTCACCGAATGCGTGAGAAGGAAACCCTTCTCGGTGGTGTATATCAAAGAGTGCGCTCTTCTCTCCAAGCGTATTAACCAGAAACTAAACAAAACGACGATGTCTAGAATTGAGCGAGGATGCGACGAATTTCGCATGTTCATCCAGACGATCCTCGATGAGGGAATAGCCAGAGATGGCGATGGACAAGTCGTCAACTTTACGTGAATACAAATTATGCTCTCTCTCGGATCTGAGCTCATTGACTTGTTCTAGTAACTGCCTTATCATATTGACAACGGCGGTTGGGCGCACCAATGTACCAAACTCCAGAACAAGAGACAAAGTAGAAATGCAGTTGAAGCACTTCGACACAGAGATCCGCAAGAATCTGCCTGGAGAATTCCTGGCGAGAATTGATAGTACTGTCATCTTTGTATGGTCGTCTCTCTCTTTTTGGCGTATAAGGCTCAACGAACTTTCAGCGGCCCGTCACAGGAGATACTCTAATGATGATGATTGATGCCCGTCTGGAGGAGTTGAAGAGACAGCTTGCAACCATCAACCTCAAGCTCAGCATCAGCGAACGTGCGCGAAGTTGGATACCTTCTTTGCTCGTGCAGGGTTCGGTGCGCAGTGCGCAGCGCATGGAACGGTGGATCCGCAGTCAAGTCATCCAACCCCTCACCACGATGCTTCTCACGACAGACCCACTCAAACATGCGGTGGTCGTGCTCGACATCGATGATGACGACCAACTGTCCGTCGAGCTGGTGGAAGGCCAAGACTCTGTGCCTCCCTCCCCTGCCTCGTCGTACTACAGTCTGGGCTCTGTCGATGACGACGCGGCGTACTCGGACGTGGAGCGCGCCTCCTCTGACTCAGAGGATGAGTGTGTGAACAGTTGTGCTCCGCACGATTTCATTTCAGTCATGCGGCGTCCTATTTTGCGGGTGCAACCACAGCGGATTATTCCTTGAGGCATCGATGTTTACTACTTACTGTTTGCGTGGCTTCTACTAGTGTCCTGTTACTCTAACTTTGGAATCGTTCATTCAACTGCTACGCGCCAACTGAAGTACTGACTTTTCGGCTTGTCACGTGGTAACACGTTCAAGCCGACCGCCCACAGCAAAGACCCTACTATGAGGCTTACTTACGTGGAAGCTGTACCACTGCCGCTCTGATGGTGACACCCTTGAACGTGTTGTTGAACAGCATCTGTATCATGATGTACCGTCTTCGAGAATCCTGGGCGTCATGGTCTAGGTATGTCTCAATCTGACTTGGATCTATGATGCCCGTTCGCAATGTGCCATGATGTGGAGCTGGCAGCGTGGACGCAAGGTCTAGAGCCTGTCCAACTCAGCTCCTGTGCCACTGCCGGGAAGCATGTCCATCAGGTCGACCATCTCCTGCTGCTGTCTCACTATGGCCAGTAAACTCTTGGACCCAGAGTCCAACGACACGACGCCCGTATTCCTACGGACGGTCTACAACGACATTTCCAAGTTGACAGACCTCGACTCGCACAAACATCACGTGCTCACCATCCGCCTCTTCAAAGAGAAGGGACCCGTGGGTAGGTGGTCCACTCGTTCTCGCCTACTTGCTGTAAAGAGAAACGCACGACTTCTGACTGCCGCATCTGACCGCTGACAGGCCACGAGTTCCTGATCCTCGACGTCTTTGATAACACGACGCTCGTGCGTTTGCTCGCCGAACGCCGGCCATCCTGGCGAAAAGCAGGGGGACCACATCATCCATGGTGGAACCTCCTCAAGATGGATTTCGTCACCGACGGCGATGACGTGCTCAAGAAGATCTCTCATGGATTCTCGCCGACTGACTACCATCTCGTCACGACGCTCAGCGCCGACGCGGACGACGCGCCCACTTTCGCCACCGTGTGTAGAATCATGTGGGAGGTGCAGCGAGATGCGCCCAACTATATGCTCCTCCGTCGCCAGTGTTATTGGTTCACGGGGACGGTCATCGAGAGGTTGAAGCACGAATTCAGGACGTTCGAGAGACAGGGCGAGTTTACGATGAGAGTTAGAGATGGTCCCGGGGTTAAGCGACGAGGAAACCCTGGGAGGTTTTTGAAACTTCTCAAGGTCTACCCCGAGCCGAAAGCTGCACGATACGTGGCTAGCCAAATTAAGAGGCAGGAGGAGGCTCAAAAGGACGCTGAGGAAACGGCTCGGGAGCAAATACAGGCCGCAATGGAGAGCGCAATAAAGATGGTGCAAGCGGAACGTCAACAGTCAAAGGAAGACATGCGGAAGGCTGTTCAACCATTACTGACAACGCCTGAAGCATACCAACGGAAGAAATTGGCGGAGGCCATGGCGGATGTCGAACAAGAGTTTCAAAAGTCGCAGGAGGATTTGCAACGGGCTGTTCATTCGCTGCTGGGACCACCAGCGGTAAACCATCTAGATGCGCACTATTGGCGCTCAGCGTTTCAGAATGCGACGACAGGGTCCCGTACTTGATATTTACTCAAGCTGGATACACATTTCTCCCGTCGTTCCCGACTCGAATATTTACCTCACCATGCGAAGCGTACGGCCTTGCAGAGATTTCTGCATTCATCGAATTACCTTGTGGATGTGTTATTGTCACTGTGTCTCCAGGGGAGCTTGCGTCCGTAGCAGATGATGACCTGCCCACACATGTATTGCCGTACAGTAAATACAAACCCGGGGTTAAATAGGCAGAACATCCCTTCTACTACATGCTGTACCTATCATTATCGTTCCTCACACCACTTCTTCCAATCGATGGCCGAGGAAATCGTGGACAAATGCATCCCAGCCGCGGGCCATGTAGTGCGTGATTACACAAAGCGAGACTATCCCCGCAGCAAGCAACAGACAACCCAGGGAGATAGTTCCGGCGGGAGTGGGCGAGACGTCGAGCTGCAGGGTCACCTGTTTTTGTTGACCGCTCGCGTTGGGTGGGAACGTCAGAAGGAAGAGGGTCATGTTCAAGAGGCAGATGGCAGACCCTACGGCGGCGACGGACATGTAGGCTAATATGTTGAGGAGTAGCGTCCAGGTATGAGGGGAGCAGAACAGGGTATCCTTCGGTCGTAAAGAGGCCCATTTCAAGAGTGCAAGGGTGACCGTGGGGATGATGAAACCACAATCGAACAATGCAAAGGCGTAGCACATCAATCCGATGTTGCCCCTCGAGGCACTAAACGAAATGTCCGTATCAACTGCGAAAGCACTATTGCCGCCTCCATTTACGTACCCGAAAATCGCGCCATAGGTGAGGCCAGCGCCGACAAAGGCTACCTGTGCAGTTGTTTGCAAAAGATTGTCGTGAGTCCTGGAAATCTTCTAAAAAAAACGAGTTGGAGAACGAGAAGTATGGATCGAGAAGTGAGATACCTCTGCCCAATCCACGATGCCGTGGTAGCCTGTCCGTAATGCAACGGCTCGCATGTGTGAAACGATCCGCCGATCTTCGGCATTTCTGATCAGGTTGTCGACCTATAGACAGGCTCGTTGAATTTAACAAGTCAAAGCAGTGAGAGACACTCGCATGGTTCTGCAAACGTTGCGACTGCTCGAGCTTCAAGAAAAACTCTGCGGCGTGAGTCGAGTACTGTAAGAGTTATGTGATGACACTTGACGCCAATGATAGCTCTGATGGGACGTACCTGATCGAGACATTCGAGTCTTTCGTGTCGAAGTGAAAGAAGCTACCATACGAAAGTCAGTTCATGCTAGTTTGATCGGGGGATGCCTTTGGTGATGCTTGCCGTGGCGTTGCACTTTTCAATCTCTTCTCTCATGGCTTCCACCTCCATTTTTCCTTCTTCTACATATCTGAGCTTGGATCGTGTCTCAACACAGAATCACTTCGTAGATGAGAGTTGCAACGTTTGACTCACATATTCAGGATCCTCTCTCATGATAACGGAAGGACACAGTATACAAAGGACAGCTGTGATCCTGTGGTTCGATCCAGTTATTTCAATATCAAAAGGGGAACATACATCGCCAGATGGTTTCACAGGTTGCTGAAACGTCAAGCAACTCGGCAAGCTTAGCGTGTATTTTGCAGGACAGCAACTGGGAATCATCGGACGACACACAAGGGAGGCACTGGATAAAGGCAAATAAACTGTCAACGCGGAGATAACAAATGTTACAAGGCTGACATACGTGTTGCGCAAGCCGTTCCAGACAGCCGAGAAAACATAGACAAAGACAAGCGAGGGAATAAGGAACGAGGCAGATGCAACGCAAGTAGAACAAGGCAGAAGACGGCATGATTTCGATCCCTAGCGGACGAACGAGAGTTATCCTTGAAGCTTGAAGCTTGAAGGGTAGAGACCATTCACGAGATGCGTGTTGACTCAGACCTTTCCTCGCACGAGCACTACTTGGACCTTCACGCCGTCCACACGTGGTGAGGAAGATGTGTCGCCGCCCGAGGCTATCGCACGCAAACCGGATCAAGGTGATAACGAGCGCTACTACAGCATGAGGGCAACCTCGTGTTTTGAACGGGAGGTATTTTTGAACCAGAGCCGTTCTAGAATCACCCGGAAGCTGCAGCACGCTTCTGAAGACAAATAGGTTCTTCAGCCATTTCCAGAGTGTACGGAGAGCAATGAGAGGACAAATAGTGCTAACCCTTCGCCAGAAAGCAATGGGCATGCAAAACACGTTACGCGAGGTATGTAATACAACGTCGCTTGCACTGGCATCGCCGCCACCTTGTGCATGCCTCGCCAAAGATCATAAGACGAGTCCTCACTGGAATAACGCGTGTGCAACCCGCAGCTGATCATTTCCATAGGCGCCGGATTATCCCCAAAAAGTTTGGACACAGTCTTCTGGAACGCGGAAACGAGCTTCCCTCTTCCTGAGGCTGAAGCCGCACGGAACTTGCTTGGTGTCTCTCAGCTGGCAGCATTGCTTCTGCGTTTGGGGCTGAAACAGTCACTCTTGCGCGCTCCAGGGACCTTGACCAGAGGCTGTGGTCCACTACTGACGGAGATGGTATTATGGGCGGGCTGATCTCAGGGGCCCGTTGGTCCTGATACAAGGTTAACTTCTGGGTGACTCGAACATGACGCTGCCATGCGTACCGAGATGACATCTGGCCAAAGGTCCGAGCGACATGAAGGACAACGGTCATTCAGCGTGGGTCCGTCAGACGAATCGTCGGACGCCGAGCCGGTGGCAAAGACCCATCTTTCGATACAATCCGTCTGGAAACGGCCAAGGTAAGAACAGCCCATCTACGCACGCAGACCTACATGAAACACGTGCGAGCACCGGAGCTGAGAGAGCCGCTCGCTGGCCGCGCCTTCCTCCGCGTCCGTCGCGGCCACAAAATCTCCAAGACATATATCGCATCGCGAATTGTAGTCTTCCAAGTAAACTGTGGGTAAATCTGGGTTTGACTGGGCGGCGACATGACGCAAGGGGTCAATAGGAGCGAATCGGACGGCTGTGAATTGAGAAACCAGCTGACGTCGACGCTGGTCGTCTGGAGGGTGCATGGAACCCTGGAACCCTGTCCATGTTTCCGCCATAAGTAATTTATGGGCGCTGATACCTGTCCTGTGTCCTGCACAAGGGTGCGCTGTCTGGGCCGTGCGTGAGCGGCGTGGCTGCAAGCGGGGTTCGTAATGTTCAAAGCGCCACTTGTGACATCTTGCTCATGGATGCATCACGACGTGTCAAGATTGCTGTGATATGTGGTGCGTAAGTTATCAACCTGGACTGGACTCGAACTATTGTGTAAAGGAAAACATATGACAAGAAATACAATGTGCCCGGCACCAGAGTCAAAGACCAATTCATACTAATTTCATAGAACGGAAACAAAGAAAGACTCGACAGATCAATCCACGATCGTTCACCTTGACGTGCGTTACTAGAATGTTTCAGAACCCCCACGGAGGCGGAGTACTGCTCAACGGAGTCAGCAAAGTTACAACATATGAGAATGCAACTTACCGAGATGAAGCGTACTTTCCTTGGTAATGTTGTAGTTTGACAGTATTTTACCGGGCTCCAGCTGCTTTCCACCATAAAGCAGTCGCTGTTCGTACGAAGGGATCTGGGTCCTTTGTTCAATCTTATCCATCAAGGTATCAACCTTGTCTGATGGAGACACCATCAACGCGATAGTCTTTCCGTTTAAAGTTTTCACGAAGATCTGAACCTCCTTCTTCGTCTCAGCTTGGGCTGATGGCTCGACGGCTGTGGCAGGAGGACGGAGGTTACCCGTCGGCAAGACGGCTGCAGAAGACTCCATCAGTGCTCGGTACTTCCAACAACGAAAGAAAACTACATAGAAGGATTGTAAAGCCATGTTGGAGCGCGTAATCTGAAAGGGTCTTTTCGTCCTTCAGGAATTGCCCGGAAAATAAGAGACGTTGGTGCGCCACACGAATGCCGAGTATACTCTCGATTTTTTCCTTGAGGGCGGACACCTGGCTCTCCGGCGAGATGACGATCTCCAACTTCTGGTCTCCCAATGTTTTGACGATGAGCATGATCTGACCGGGATTCGTCATGCCAAAAATCAACTTCTTGTCTGCATTCGGCTTTGGACGTGGGGCAGGTTCTGGTTCTGGTGCGCGTTGAGGGGTCCGCTGGGGCAACAAGCCACCGCCACCACGCAAGCGAAGATCTACGCAATTGATTTAGGATGATTTGGGAAACTCGACGTCCAAGTCTCAAACTTACCGACCGACAGGACACTCCCATGGCTGATATTCATGTCGGCGAGAGTGACGCCATTGAGCAGGTTACGATTGGAAAATGTCAAGCGGAAGTCGTCAGGATCCAGCTGAGAACTGCGCCAGCCATATAAGACGAGAAATCGTTGAACGGGTGGCACCTGACATACTTGAGAATAGGTAGCCGTGATTTGAGCGAGTCGCTCGTGTCGAAGGGGGAGGCCTCAAAGCAAAATGTGGTAGTGAATGGGGACCGAACGAGGAGCTGCATGATCAAGGTGCGAGTGCAGTGAATGGCGAACTTTAGCAACGAGCCATGAGAAGGGGTATGTGTGTTAAATAAGGGAAGGGGGCGTAGAGCGCTGTACAGCACCGCAGGGCGGTGGGGTAAATCGAAAACCTGTGGTGACCTGATGTCATCGGGCAATCCTCTAAACACAAGGCTTCCATGCTCTCCGCGCAGCATTCATAGGAGCAACGTGTGCGTTGCACAGGCTCACCTGGGCCTTAAATGTTGTGGAGTCGATTCCGAGTTGGATGAAATCATAACACCTTCGTCGGACCACACAGCTCAACCGTCATGGCACGAGTCCAGGATAGCCATACTGAAGGAAACAGAAGCAAAGAACGAGCGCACGAAGAGCTTTTCACCAAGACGAGTACATCGATCCTGTTGGCATCGACCGCGATAGCAAAAGACCAAGACAGCGGTCAGTCCGAGACGCTCACTGGTAGAATTACACTGACGATGGTTGTTGGATACGACAGTTGGTCCGCTACACTTGTTTCTGGTTCTTCTGTGTGAACCGACCGTCAATCCGGATCAGTTGGGTGAATATACCCCCGTTCGACCTTCTTACCTTTGGAAGGCTGCGACGGCGCTAGACATTGACCCCGTGAGAGCTTCATTCGCGTAACTCGTTTGACTAGTAGTACTGACCAACACGAACAGAAACAACTTGCCCAAGCTACCAAGGCTCGATATGCGCCTCCTCCTCCACCGCCTGAACCCCCACGAAATGGCAAGGCCGTACCACTGCAACCTCTGCAGAACACCCTGAGCGTGTTCAGGAAGCGAGCGGGAAATAATTCTCTGAAACATTCAGAGTCTCGCGAAAACGTTCGTCCACCTGCACCAGAGCCGGTTTCACAGCCCCAGTCCCACCGTTTGCCCAGCGACGACTTGGTGACGGTGTTGAAACGCGCTGGAGATCTTAGACACGAGAATCTGCCAGTGAGTGACATCTTGCTCACCCAACTCGGACTGCCAAGATCTCATTATTTCGACAGCATGATCTTTATATCAGTCCATTTCATCTGAGTCTTGCTGTCATAGAGAACAAGGAGGTCGCGGATATCCTCCAACAGAACCAGACCACCCAGACTGAGGTAGCTCGTGTGCTAAGAGACTTGAAAGTCGCCAAGGTGACCAGCAAGGACGACACTGGCTTCCCTTATCTTGAACGGTCAGTGTCCTCTATACTGCCCATTCGCGTTGTCGATATAGACCTTGGAGTAGGTTCGCGACCGATATGCTGGCTTTGGCACGCAACAACAAGCTGGATGAAACAATTGGCAGAGTAGGTGTTCGCGCGCCACTGGAAGTATTTGATTAGACTTAACATGTCTATTTCTCTGCTAGGACGAGGAGATCCGGCGTTTAATGCAAATTTTATGCCGCCGGTTCGTCTTGATGATTCCTTGGTCAATATCCTTGCTGATCCTTCGCGTTTGCAGCACTAAAAACTCGGCCATACTCATCGGTAAGAATGGTTTTGTTTTTGTACGTGCAAAGGCGTTATGTCTTGCAGGCGAACCAGGGGTCGGGAAAACAGCTGTGGTCGAAGGTCTCGCCCACCGACTCGCTCTCCAGCAGGTCCCGAACACTCTCAAGGGCACCTTGTACAACTTGGACTTGGGAGCACTGTTTGCCGGAGCTGGAAAGGGTGAATATGAGGAAGTGAGTCAAAGTTCGACGTTACCACTGTTCTAATTTGATCGTTTCCGATTCTTAGCGCGTCAAAGGCGTGATCAATGGTAATTAGCATCGTGTTCTTCCATTCGTATCGTTCTTCTCGCTGATGTCGTGTACAAGACGTCAAGAACAGTCAAGAGACTGGGAACCCCGTCATCCTTTTCATTGACGAAATCCATCTTCTCTGTGTGGGAAAAGGGCAAAGTAGCTCTGGAATGTGTGCATGTTACTTTTTTTCATTCGTAAACATTTAAGCCTTTGCATGTAGGGACGCGGCCAATTTACTCAAGCCTGAACTCGCCCGTGGTCAATTCCAGTGCATCGGTGCCACGACGTTGTCGGAGTACCGGGAGTATATCGAGAAAGATGGTGCGCTCACCCGCCGATTTGCACAGGTTGGTCTTTAGTTTAGACGTTGCACATTTGATATGAAGCAGCCCCATAGGTGATCGTCAACGAGCCGACGCCCGAGCAAGCCATCACCATCCTCCGTGGTGTCCGAGAACGGTATGAGAGTCATCACCAAGTCTGGGTTATGGATTCCGCCATAACGGCGGCAGTCAATCTCGCTCACCGTTATTTGACCTCGAGAAGGTAAGTCATGTCGAACCAACCCGCAAACGTTGACGATGCATCACGATCACCAGATTACCTGACTCTGCGTTCGATCTGATGGACGAGGCATGCGCGTCCACCAGGCTCTTGCATGACTTGATGCCCGAACACCTGGAGAAAGTGAGACAGGCCGAGAAGGAAAAGAATACATATATTTCTGCTTTGGTGGTGCGTTTGACTTCCGACTGACCCTCCCCTTGCTCTCGCCGGCTGACTCTTCTCTGTAGAGGGACGATCAAGGGGACAATGACGGTGCTCTGGCGGAAGCCAGGAAAGCTTTGGCCGATCTGCAAAGCAAGTCGAGGCAGATTGAACGTGAGGCGACCGAGGTAAAGAAGCATTGGGATACTATTGCCAAGCACCGCCACAAGATCACACAGAAGCGGGAAGAGCTCGTGAAAGCTAGATCGTAGGTATCCGCTTGATTTCCAAAGTGTCGCTCGTTCACCTCAGTAGGGAGTCGAAACCGAACGAAAAGAAGATCACCCAATTGAACAAGGATGTACAAAAGCTACGGGAAGAGCTTGTTGAACTCGAGAAGTCGCGGGAAGACTCCACACTCGCGGACGGCCAGCGCGTACTGCTGTCGTCACCCGATATTATCACTCAGGATAATATTGCGATGATCGTCGAAAAGGCGACAAAGATACCCGTCAGACAGCTGCTAAGTTCCGATAAGAAGCGACTTCTCAATGTTCACAACGCTTTGAAGGAAAAGGTACATATATCTCGTCTATTGCTTTCCAAAGCTGATCCGGAGAAGGTCAAAGGCCAGGCAGAGGCAGTGGAAGCTGTCGCAAACGCGATCCAGATTTCTAGAACCGGTCTGGGCAATGCGAATCGACCGATCGCATGTTTTCTCTTTACAGGCCCATCTGGCACTGGGAAAACGTTAATTTCAAAATCGGTGTGTTGTATCGAACTTGCGTGTCCGTCACGAGGACTGAACGATATTCGTCAGCTGGCCGAAGAGTTGTTTGGCAATTCCAATGCAATGGTCCGTATCGACGGGAGCGAGTATTCTCAGTCGCACTCTGTGTCCCGACTGGTAAGCCGTCCTCTTAGAACTGCGAGACTCTAGACTTGACTGTCACGATGTAGATTGGTGCCCCTCCTGGCTACGTTGGCTATGATCAAGGCGGCCAGCTCACGGAATACGTCCGCCGCACACCTTATTGTATTGTTCTTCTCGACGAGTATGCTCCCTTCCCATTAAAAACAGTCCCTTTAACGAGCTGATGTATCATCTAGGATCGAGAAAGCGTGCTTCGAATTCTGGACGCTTTTCCTTCAAGTGATGGACGAGGGCCGACTTACTGACGGCCAAGGGAGACTGGTCGATTTCCGGTAGGTGTCCCCCTGGCTTTGATCTGCTCCCGCTCATCAAATGCAGTAATACGGTCATCATTATGACGTCAAATGTTGGAGCGGATATTCTCAGCAGATCCCAGGGTAACATATCGCAAGAGACAAAGGATGCTGTCATCCACAAGTTCATTGAACGTGGTCTCCCCCTCGAGTTTATCAACCGGATTGACGAAGTGGTCATGTTTGTGAGTGCAGAACTTGTAGAAATGATCGCATTGTTCCCTGATCTTGAGCACGACAGAAACCGATGGGACGCGACGTGATGAGGCAGATTTTAAACCAGCACCTGGACGAATTGCGGAAGCGGGATGGTTTGAAGAACATTACGCTGCACCTCAGCGAGGGTGCGCAATCTTGGCTGATCAAGGAAACCATTTCTGCAAACTATGGTGCCCGTCTGCTGTCGAGAGTACTGCAAACGCAGGTACTCAATCCGCTAGCTCGTGCTATCTTGAAACAGGAAGCACGCGAAGGATGTACGGTTACCTATCAAGTCGGAGGTGACGGCAAGGGGCTGGAATTGCAGGTCGTGCCGCATACTACTTCTAGGCGGGGATAAGTTGTGCTGAAAGGCTCCTGGTCATGTGTAGACGTTGGGTACACTAAGTTTTATTCTCTGGCCTATGAATTTTTTGTGTTGCTACCTTGGTAATCTATTGTCGTGTTACTACAGTTGCGTAAAACATCCGACCAAGTTGAACCGGGAAGTACTCTCGTCTTTTCTGAGTCCTATCCGACTTCTTGTACCTCTAGGTGGGACTCGCCGGCACGGGCATGCAGCGCAATAGACCCAACGGCAACCCGGAATGCTCTGATGTGGCCAGACAGCTAAGTCCCCGGTCAGTGCTATCGGCAGGCTGGCTACACGAATTCCGAGCTACATATAACCAATGCAGGCGGTACTGCCAGTGACTCTTCCATGAATGAGGTCAGGAGTTTTACGTCTTGGCCTCGTCACATGTACAGCCTAAAGTTACAATCAGCACAGGAAAAGAAGGTTCCTCAGGCTCGCTTGACTCAGGGTATGTCGATGACAGGTCCCCGCCCCACTGGTTTCATGGGTAGCTGCGCCAATCACTGTCAGGCACATCCCATAGGGTTCATATAATTGGCATGCTGGGCCCATCTGTGAGTCGCGTTGATTTTGCTTCCTAATAGTTTTTCTCTTCAACGTTCTTGCCTCTTTCGTCTTTCATTTTCCCTATCAATACGGCCTCGTTAGATCCGACGGCTATCTCTTACATCGCCACAGCGTGCGCTCGAGATATCATCAACTCGGACCACCATCTCTCGATCCTTAAGGGTCCGAACGTTTCCCACCCAGTATCGATTGCTCGCAGGGAGAAGAAACCACAGGGATGCAACATGCCAATGGAGTCGAACAGGAAGCTAGCGCATCACTTTCCTGGGAGTCGAGCGTATTTAGCCTTTTAGACGTTGACACAAACCTCGATCTTCGCCTTGATCCCCAAAATGGTCTTCGTTTTGCAGAATACCAAGGGTAAAGCTGTCCCATCGTCTCGTAAGGCCTGACTCAATGTCGTTGTATCCGCAGCGACCACGACCTATCCTCTGCGCAGGCTAGCAGACGACCTGGACACGTTGTGCTTTCTCGTGTCTCGGCATTGATTAGTACATCAAGGGTACAAAAGTAATCTTCGATCCAGTTGGTCGCAGTCAAGGTGTCTAATAATAGTGTGTTCCAGCATCGACTGTCTCGCATGCCAAGATACCTGTAAAGCCGTGGCTTGTTTCCACGCACCCTGTGGCCATTACTTTTGCCCCGACTGTACTGTTGGCATGGCGGAAGCAGCGATCGCTGAAGGAAACGAGCAGCTCTTCCCATTGCGATGCTGCAACAAACCACTCCCTCCCAAAGAGTTCCTCAAGTCATTGCCCAAACCGCTCCGCATCTCTGTCGCTGAAAAATTAGAGGAAATGTCTGTTTCTCCATCCCAACGGTTATACTGCACCAACGAGGCATGCGTGGCATTCCTCGGCCGATCATCCTGGAGGAAAAAAGTCATTTCGTGCCCCCGTTGCCACACCGAGGTCTGCTCGAAATGCAAGCACACGTCCCACGTGCCAAAACCATGTCGATCCGTCGAGTTCGCACGTCAAGCGAGAGGATATGCCTCGGCGCAGGGCTGGAAAGTGTGCCCGGGATGTGCGGTGATCGTAGAGCGGCGCGATGGATGTTCGCACATGCTATGTCGGTGCGGGACGCGATTTTGTTATCGCTGTGGTAGGAGACAGCGGTGGTGCTTGTGTCGCTTTTTCTGAAGTCCGCCCTGGCGGCGGGGTGTGCGATGCACGACGATGGTCATCTGTCGGTATGACTTGATTGTTGTCCGCTATCTCTTTCCCATCAGCAACAGCCACCGCCGTCCTCGTGGCGCCAGTCATCACCTTGAGGTGGTTACGCCACGCGCATAAGGTGGGTGTCCATTCTTTCTGAAACGCCTTTCACCACCCTACACATAACGTATACCGTCGCGTCGACTGTTCATTGTATATATATCTAAGGTTTACAGTACTGTTGATAAACATATACATATTAGATACTGAGACTGTGACTGGAAGAATGTTTCAATACCCAGAAAGTGCTTGGTACACTAAATGCATTACAACACAAGAACGTCGCGCAACTTTTGCGGTTCTACAGCAACTAACATGCATGCGGTCCCGTAAACGTAGTCCAATTGGGGTTCATTTCCGTATACCACAAGCGACGTCTCTATATCCACTGATGATTTCATCGGTGTTATCTCCAACACCTGTGTGGCTGGCTTTTTATAAAATGCGTCCAACCTATGGCTGATGGCGAAATCAGCCGTCGCAGACAATGAATAATCCCCTCCGACGAAAACGATGCCTTCGACGTCATCCATGCTCAGCCCATGAAGGGCCTCTCGAAGATAGTCGTCGTACCACATTTCTTGAAATATTCCCTTGTCCTGCACGTTGAGCTCCTTGGTGGTGATGAGGTTCAGTTCTGGCTCCCAAAACTCGTGGTAGAGCAGGCGGAGGGAATAACGAAGACCAAGCTCGTCGCACACGTCCGCGAGCGCACGATCCGATCCTTTGAGCTGGCCGAGCAACGGTTCGATCAGGTTGTGCCCGTGTGGGCGTACTCGTGGGCGAGACCAAATCCTAGATATCCACCACGTGGGAGCAACGACGCGTCGTTCACCAGATCGACCAGCGCTTTCTTTAGTGTGAAATGGAACGGAGTGAGGATTGATAGCCTGCTGGGGGGAATAGATTTATGGTAGAGGTTGTAAGTGAGCGTAATGCGGTAGCCCGACGTGACGGGCGAGACTTCGTGCTTGACGTCACTAAAGAAGGCGACGAAGCACACAGAAGGCTCTGGAGCGGACGCGAGCTTGTCTGCGAAGTCAATGGTCCACTCTTTTTTACCCTGACGAAGGACGAATTGCCCACCCTAGTGGGAGGTGGGCAGGACGACGACCAGGGAACCGAACATGTTTTGACCCCGTGGCGTATCCCTGTGCGACTTGAAAAAGTCGCCCTTTCCTGCGAAACGATGAGAGCGATGCTTTAAAGAGCCGGGAACCAACGTGCTCACCGTACATGTTCAACTTGTATAACTGCGCGTCCATCGTCACGTGGGACTGAGCGAGCAACGTCCGTGATACTTGCTCGAGAATTCCGAGCCTGCGTGGATCCAACAACATCGAAAACGAGGTGAGATCCATCTTTCCGGCCCTCCTATATGACCCACGCCTCGTGTTTCGGCCAAATTCTGCCGGTTTGCAAGCACGGTACAATGCCTCAAGGTCGTCCGCTCCAGCATTGGAAAAAATCGATACGACTATATGATACTCGACTCGACTCGATGGAGGGTCTAGTTGGATGGAAGTCATCATGAGTGTAGTACAGGATACGCTGGTAGTGTGGAATGGCACGTCTTCCGCTGTAAAACGGATCTCGGTCCTGCAACGCAGTCTGCAATGCGATCACTCTGGGGTCAGAGAGATGCCTCTGGGCGAAACTCTTCGCGGTCATTCATGGCGAATCCTTTTCGATCATGACCGACTCCTGAAACTGAATGAAAATGACGAGTCAGTCAATTCTTCGTTTGCCACCTCGTTCAGATTGCATTTTGTGGATGAGCCAGCTTCAATGATCGCAAGGTGGGGCGTCACAAAGCTAATACCGATTGTGGTAGTCAACTCAGCGAGTGACCAGGAAGAACAGCCATGATTCTGAATCGGCCCGCGTGTTGCAACATGACGGTCTGGGAACAGGAGTCGTGGGAATTGCTGAATGCTGAGCGCTGAGCATGCTGCTCTTACGTATTGTCCCACAAGTGGATCTTCATGAAGCTTCAAGCTTCAAAGCCTCCAAGTAAAGGTGCGTTTATGCGGTCTAGCTCAAGTCTAGCTAATCTGATGTAGACTGTAGTTCGATGCACTTTTACAGCGAGTTTACATGACGACAAACGCCGACCGCTAGGTCGCATTTGCAACGTGCTTGGCACGCGCAACACACGAGCTCCGATGTGCTTCGGCCAGGCTGTGTCAGTGTTATTGCCCCATTGGAGGATGATTGGTGTCCCAAAGTTGCACGGTGGCTGAGCTCACATTGTTCACTGGTTGGCGTATTGCACAGGCTCTGCCGTATACTCTGAATCGCCCTTCCGTCGAGCATCCGATACACTCCTCACCTGTGTATGAGTGGCCGTGCTGACGCTCTTCGGTGAGTTTCCGGAAACAATCTTGTTGCTGTACGATCCTGATTTTGTCTTTCTTTTCATTCTCCGTCTCAACAGAAATACAATATATTCGACAACTTCCTGTACCACTTCCGAAGGAGAAATCAAAGACCCATCGCGTTCCTAGTCACCTGCGACAACCATTTGATTCAGTTCCCTCATACCCGTATATCCTAGGTGACGCAACATCATGAGGAAGCAACGTGGACGCGAACAAGACGCACAAAAGTCGTTCTGGAGTCGAAACAATCTCTTGTCGCGTCGTGATGATCCTCATCTACAAAACGAGCATCGGTCCGGTGTACACCTACGGTAAGTTGGATCCTTCTTGGTAATCGGACGACCGTAACACCAATTTATCGCAGGATCTACGATCAAGCTTCCGTGAAATTCAGCATAGGATCGCCTGAGCATTGCGCCTTTTCCAGAGCCTTTGTGACGTGTGCGAGTCTATTAAGACAAAAAAAGTAGGTCTGATCTGATACCACTCGCAACAAACTTGTCTGATAGTCTGTTCGAGTATCGAATGTCTCGTCTGTCAAGATCCCTTTAAAAGTCGCGCCTGCTTCCATGCGCCATGCGGCCATTACTTTTGCCCCGAGTGCGCGCCTGGCATGGCGGAGGTTGCCATCTCTGAAGGAAACGAGGGGCTTTTTCCATTGCGATGCTGTGACAAGCAGTTTCCTCTAGGGAAATATCTCAAGCTATTGCCCGAACCCCTCCGTGAATCCGTCGTTGCAAAACTGGAAGAGATATCTGTCCCCCCACCTGAACGATTGTATTGTCCCAACGACACATGCTCTACATTCATTGGGAGGTCACCGCAGGGAATAGACGTCATGCCCTGCCCCAAATGTCATACCGAGATCTGTTTGGAGTGCAAACGTACGGCTCACTCACCAGATCCCTGTGGACCACCTGCCGAGGATCTTACTCGTGAGGCGACGCAGTATGTATCGAAGATGGGCTGGCAGATCTGTCCGAGATGTGCGGTCTTTGTGGAGCGGCGGGAGGGGTGCTCTCACATGACGTGTCGGTGTGGGATGTCATTTTGTTACTCTTGCGGTCTATCGCAATCGTCGTGTCGGTGCGACTGAGCGATGTGCATCGATGTGGATGGTTGAATTATTTATATAGCTTGTTTCGCATGTGTCACGAATGACTTTGTTTTGGCTCCTCGACTACTATCCATCACGTTTCTCACTCGCGTCTCATCGACGCCTACATTGCCAAACTACTATGAATAGACTGTCTTGACTTGATCGACATCTTCGATCGTGGAGTGTGGACGATGTAATGAAGGAAGTCGATCCTGTGCTTCAATTGATAGTCAATCAATCGTACGGTACGCTCGACGAATTGGCCTGCGCACGATTTGCTCTCCGCCGTGGTGCGTGGTCGTGCTCACATCTGCGCGCGAATGCTTGAACTCGTATGCATAGGACCCCAGCCCAGGTAGGAAAAGAACAACTTGAATATCACAAAACAGGAGTGGTAGCTTTTCGTTTTTACACAGGATGCGTGGCGAAATTGACAAGGAAATTCGACAAGAAGTTGTCGAAGAAGAGTCGCGTGTGTGCGATGATGTCCAGAATAACAAGTAACTGGGATTTGGAAGTCCGCTTCTGTCAGCAGCTGTCCTCGAAGGATTTTCCCCATATGCGTCTCTGCGAAGCCCATGCCTCTCCTTCGAATGACGAGCAACATCAACACAGAGGGGAGTGGGGAGTCGTCGGAAGTCATTTCGATCTCTGTCCCGAGCGAACCGGGGATTTGGAACCAGTTGCGCCGAACCAGCGTGCCCACATCCTCCGTTACATCCGTCGTAGGTAAGCCGAGGAAATGTGACAGTCGGACATAGGAAACATAATCCCTGATGTAAAGCTGTCCAGCAAATATGTTCAGCTGGTCGATTAAAGCCCAAGGCGGATCCCACTCAGAGGGAACAGGGGGGATGGAATACAGCCGGAGGTCGTCACAGGGTTTGATGTGCCTGAGCGTGCGCGGTGTGTATACATGGAGATGGACGTAATTGCTGAGCCTGATTTCTGGTAGCAAGCTGTTGGCTTCGAATGGGCTCAGAACTACCAGAACGTCATTTCCATCCAGTTTCCCGGAGAGAACCCAGTGGACAGGACGCAAATATTCGTCTATGCTTTCCTGTGAGTGTTCGTCTTCGACAATCGTCTCGCAGAAATCTGCCATTGCTAAGATATAAGGGCTCCATACGTGAAGTTCGCTTGAAGTTGCAGATGTGTTGCCGAGAGTGTTCAAGATTAGACGGAACGCAGAACTGCGAGATGAAATGGCGCTAGTTGTCACGAAGTTCAGAACATCGGGGTGAAGGAAATGCTCCGCTGCTGATACCTTTCGTGACCGGTGCTCTACTTCTCGCTCGCGTTCGAGTTCGTGAGACACCTCCCTTTCTTGTTCTTCGTCCATTCGTGCTTCAGGAAGGGACATGACCCCAAGATGTTCACTGCGTTGACGGATTTCTGGAACTGACACTGTCAGATGGATGGTACTGGGAGAGGGTCTTGCGGCGTAGAGGTCAGCCAGCGATTTCGATTTGTATTCGCGCTGAAGCCATGAGATCGCCATTTTCTCTGTCGTGGTATCGTTTCCACAAAAACTGGCCCAGGCATCATATCGAGATTTATGGCCGATCCCTTACTGCATCCAGTGAGGTGCCCAATGGACGATGTCAGTCCAGGTTTCGTGTATCGCCCATCGCAAGATGTCAAAAGTGGTAATCTCTTGGTCGTCCTGGGACATCAAAGAGCGAATCTTCCCGTCCACTCCAAGAGGGGCCAAAAAGTCCGTTTTCGCATCCGCATGCATCCTACCGAGCACATATGGTGAGATTGCGCGAGCACAATGGGAACTACCTTGCACCAAACGATCTTTTGTTACTTTGGGTCCGAGGGTAACCGCGGCTCTGGACCCATCGGGGAACTTGATGTTAGTACCCCTCGCGTGGACATGGTCTGGATAGGCAACGCATCGGTCCAGCTGCTGAACAAGTGGCGAAGATGACAATAATGGGTGTCAACGTAGCTCAAAGATTGTAGATGCTTGTACTATTAGTTTGTATCGACTCGGCTGCAATTCAAGACCCGAATCTCCGACGGAATTCAACGACACCCAAGCATGTTTTTAACTCGTCGTTCTCTTCGATGCCCAGACCCCCCAAAAATGCCTCCCCTGCCTCGTCTACCTCTGGAACCACCGGAAACAAGAACGTCAAGATCCAGTGGGAGAAGAACTATGCTTATCGAACTGATCGGATGATCGAATGGTGTCAAGACAACCCTCTGAAGCGCACAAAGCTCTGGGGCGACTCGACTCAGAAAGCACAGGCGGACGGACGTCCAAAACTTCAAATGTCGACGCACAAATCAGTTCTTTATGCAGAACTTGCGGAGTACATCTTCAAGGACGACGAGCAATTTGCAGAACGATGGCAGCAAGATAGCAAACCATTTGTTGCAGGGACAGAGCACCGTGAAAAAGAGTGTGTTTTTGTGTCGCTTGTCTATTCCAATTAATGAACTTTCATAGGCTCCGCAAGAAGTATTCTGAGCAGGTCAAACATCTTGGGCAGACTGGTTATGGCTTGACCATCGAGGAGCTTGAAGTATCTGCCTATCGTAGTATCATTAGTTTGTACATTTTACTCTTCATACCCGTTCCACTGACTTAATATCACCCAGCCCAGATCAAGGCCGATTTTCCATGGTTTTACGAACTTCATGGTTGGTGGAAGGACAACCCCGTGCGCAACAGGACGTTCAGCACAGCGCATCCTAGCCAGAACATTGCTGCCCAGGCAGCAGTGCTATTTGGCTTGCAGGATGATACTCGTGCACTCATGGATCAAGTGCCACGTCAGCCACTTCCCAACGCCGCTTCCAAAAGCTCGGCTTCAATTGCCACTACATCTGTGTCCCTGCCCGCGCTTCCAGCTGTCCCCCCTCTATCGTCCATCCCCTCAGCATCCACTGCACCAGACGACGCAGCTTCTGCTCTTGCAGATGACTCGTTATTCAACAAGTACTTTTCCTTTGATGACGACGACTTCAACTTTGACTTCCGCTTCACCCCCACCTCACTTCAAACTGGATCCGCTGCCAATCCTGCCGATCCCATTGAACCCACCATCAATAGTTCAACTCACCTTGGTATCCCTGCTGTACTTCCTCCCAACACCATTTCCCTTTCTGGCGACCCACCACCACCACGCCCACCACCTCTTGTTCCCCGTTTCCCTGAAGACGCAGTCAAACGAACCTTCTTGTCCACGACCACATCTGGCTTGCCCACGGACGAGTCTGACTCAGACGTCTCCGCCTCTCGCTTACTCGCCAACCTTCAACTCAAACGCAAGACGCCAACTCCAGACGTCAGTTCGGAGGACGTTGAACCAAAAGCATGGTTTTCGACATCGCAAACATCAACTTCTACCGGCACATCGTCACGCAAGCGTACACGTACATCAATGGTTGATCGCGTTGAGAATGCCGGTACTGAAATGGCTTCGGCGCTCATGATGAAAATTAAATTCGATCAAGATAAGACAAGTGACCGTCGAGCAGAACGTACTGCTGACCGCGATCTCAAACGATGGAGCCGCCGAGAAAAGGAGCATGGAGACAACAAACAGCGAGAACACGAGCGTGAAATGCAACAACGGCAACATGATCACGACCGCATCATGGCTCAAGAAACTCGTGAGAAGTTACAGCTTGAGCTTGAGATCCAGCATCTCAAGGTCCAAGAGCAGGCGATGAAGCATGGATATAGTGGTGAGACAGACGCTTCGTAACTTCAAGTACCTATGTTCATGTGTCTTAGTTAGGTTTGATCGTGTACTTGTCATCTTTGTACCTTGCGCTACATCATAGCTACTAGTGTTGTATGTCGTATTGTACCATATCCCCACTCTATGATACTAGTGTTGTACGTCCTGTATTGTACCATATCCCTGCTATATGGTACTAGTCAAGCACTATTTAAATGTGCAAGTAAACATTGCATAAGTGTGTCACGGGCATGTTGCCCTTCAGTTCTTGGATGTCTTGGCTGGTTATGCCCTTCCTCAAGCTGTTCTTCATCCTCATCCTCATCCTCCTGATTGATGTCATCTGAAGGACACTCAGCTGCAAATGAGTCTATTGATGATGCAATCCCAAGCCTCTCCTCAATATCCACAATCATATTGTGGAGAACCAGGCATGTTCTGATCCAAGTATCTGCATAGGACTGATCCTTTTGACCTTGAATCTGAACACGAAGTTCATGTAGTGATTGGAATCGACCTTTCAAAGATGCATACAAGTGTTCAGAACAAACCCTGATCTAATCCCAAATGAATTTAGATGCAAAGAAGAAAAATTGAAAAATACCTTAGATAAATAATAATTATATGTCTTCTGAGATCTTGTCAAAGTCCCTTCAGTTGGTCTTTTAAAGGGGACCATACACCATGGCTGACAGCTATATGCACTGTCAGCCCAGATCCACTCATTTTGACCAAAGAATTGCTCTGGTGACTGCGCAACCTGAGTTTGCTGAAAGGCAGCTGAGTCATGAAGACTTCCAGGTACTCCAATGACATAGTCAACAATCCGTAAATTGTGAGGAAAGCATATGATCTGTTGATGTCATTAACTAGCAAATGAATCTTTAAAAGTACTCACTTGATTTGTTAGTGAATAATTGCACTTACGATCAAAATATCCCTCACCATACCAGCCAGGCTTCTGGAAAAGTGGGAATGATGTTCCATCAACACACAGGAATCCACCTTTCCACTGTGAACATGTTCTTTCCTCCACATATCTCTGAGCCTTTTGCTTCTCCTCCTGGTGTTTTTGCTGTGTAGGATCAAAATGGATCATGGAGTCATGGTGATGCAGTATAGCAAGCATTACTCGCTTGTAGCAGTTGTAGACAGTGCCTTTGGAGACACCTGCCCATTCTGCCATATCCTGTGATGTGGCAGCATTACCATAATGACCAGCTGCATTTAGGAAAATTGCAAGTTGAATCTGAACAGGCAGCTGAGGGTTGGAAGAATTGTTGTGGAAAATGGGATGATCCTTGATGAGTCCAACAATCTCACCAAATACTTCTGGACAGACTCTCAGCTTGTGCTGGTATAACTCCTGATTATCAAGTTGCCATTCATCAAGAAGTTGAAGCTGAGGAATACGGGTGGTTGGAGGACGGTGATGAAGAACACGAGCCTTAGTGACTTCATCTTCCAGTGCAGTAAGGATTCCATAATAATCCACAAGGAGTATTTGAGTCAAATCCATTGACTCTGAGCTGGATTCACTAGAAGATTGTCTAGTGGTAGAGTTGATGGAGTCACTGTCTGAGGACTTGGGGGAGTGGGAACTGTTGCCATCATTGGTAGATGACTGGGAAGAGTTTGAAAGATCAATAGATGAAGGAGGAGAGTCATCATCAGAAGTAGCATCAGCATTTGAAAGTGCTTCTTGAAGCATTGAGATAAAGAGATAAAGCCCTAGCTCTTTGCAGGCTCTAGCAAGGGCATCAAGTAAGAGTTGACGTTCGGAGATGTTGGGCATAGTGAATCTAAGCTTCCTGGCCATCTGTTCACCCTTATATCTTGCCAGCCAAGTCCCATTGCCAGTTTGTGCCAGTTTAGACATGCTCAGGTGCACCAGCAGACACTGTATTGCTGTAAACTGGCAGTGTGCAGCCCAGCCATATATTATGTAATAACCAGCCATTTCACAGCCAGACCTGTAGGCAGGCATAGCCACCATGGCACTGTGTATTCAGGCTGTTCTCACTGTAAACGGGCAGTGTGCCAGACCTGTAAGCATGGCATTTGTCTGTGCACCCGGTCCATCGGTCCATTCTCACTTGTGTGACAGCGGGCACTTGCCGCCAGCGTGGCAGGCAACACACGTGACCGGCTAACATTTAATCGGAGCCGAAATTCCCGGAAACATTTTCCAAAATGTTTTGCAAAATGTTTCGTGATAGACTACACTTTGACAACCATTAATGGTCAGGTTCAGGAGGGAGTCGGGATTTCCCGCACTATCCCGAACTACGTCACTCAGTGACACTTGCTGCATTGCAAGTTACGTTTTGTGGCTCGGTTCGGAACAAGTCTAGGCCATCTGGTCACCAGAAGCGAAATGCCACCGCAGCGGAGCTGGCAGTTCATTTGAACCCGATTACTCAGATTCAAATAGGACTCAAAATGCCATAGAGCGGTCGAAATGGTGACTATATAACCATTTCCGCACTTGACCACCCATTTTTGACGCCTATTGTACTCATGGCACCTCACCTGATTTACCTTCCCGTGACAGTTGCAACCCTTCTGGTTGTCCGCTACATTTTACGCAGACACAGTGCGAAGCACCTACCTCCAGGACCAAAAGGACGTTTCTTCGTAGGCAACCTTTCGGATCCCCCACAAGGAGATGCAGAAAAAGCCAAGGCATATGTGAAATGGCCAGAGCTGTACGGTGTGTATATCGCAATTCTCCGTGTCTACCTTGTGGATTCGAACGGCTGGCAGGCAGTATCATGCACATGGAAGTCTTGGGTGGCCACATCATTGTACTGAATACAGCACAAGCTGCGCGAGATCTCATGGACAAACGCGCAGCCATTTACTCCAATCGACCGCGAATGCCCGTCTTTGTCGAACTGTGAGCATCATTTTAATACTGAAAAGCTGTCAAAACAACGTGGTCTATTTCAGCGCAGGCAATGATTGGATCTTGTCTGTTATCTCGGGGGAACCGCATAGGGAGCGTCGTTCGTTGGCGCAACGCTATTTCCTCTCGCAAATCAAGGATTGGCAGCTTGTACAGTTGGAAAGTTCTCGCACGTTGCTTCGAAACCTGCTTTCCAATCCCAATGACTGGGCAGCACTCATCAGCTTGTAAGGCTACTCACCTCGCTTTTTTCGAGTTGAAATCCATTTTTGTAGGAGCGTCGCATCTGCTGTAATACGAATATGCTATGGTCATGAGGTTACCCACGTGGATGATCCCCTTCTGAAGACTGTTCGCGATGCGCTGGAATCTTTCTGTCGGGATTCCTATTTGGTTGGCCTTTTCCCGCTGTGTGAGTGGTCGGCTCACCCTCCACGGCTAGGTCTGAACACTATTGCAGTGAAATACTATCCCAGCTGGCTTCCGGGTGGTCGGTTTAAGACGGATGCAGCGGAATGCAAGGCGAATTGGCAGCGACTCCGCCATGCACCATTCGACATGGTCCGCAATCAGATGGTATGCTTTCATTCATCGTAAACATTATAAGCTATCATATCCGTTTAAAGGTAGCAGGAACAGCTAGTCCATCATTTATATCCACTCTTTTGAGTCAGCTCCCACCAAACGAAGACGCGGAACATTCGCATCAAGCAGGATTGATCCGTGACGCAGCTGCTACGATGTATGGCGCTGCGGTAGATACGGTAAGAATCACATCCTCTGGCTATCTGCAACTTCGATTCATCGATCACTCAAGACGGTCTCTTTGATGTACACTTTCTTTGGTGCCATGATCTCGCACCCAGACATACAGTACCAAGCTCAGTGCGAGCTGGATTCGGTGCTTGGTCAGGACCGTCTCCCGACTTTTGACGATCGCTTATCATTGCCGTTTATCGACTGTATTGTCCTCGAGTTGCTCCGATGGAACATAGTCACACCACTTGGTATGTTTACCCTGCTCCTTCATACCATGTCTCTCGGTGATGGTGAATCAGGTCTCCCTCATTTGGTCATCGAAGAGGACGAGTATCTCGGCTACCGAATTCCAAATGGTTCAACGGTATTAGGGAACACTTGGTATATTTTATCGTTCAATGTCTCGTTCAACTCTGTCTGACTTCACAAGGGCCATATTGAGAGATCCCGAGGCGTTTCCCAATCCCGAACATTTTGATCCCACCCGGTTCCTCCCCACAACACAAGGTAGCGCCGCAGCAAGGGCGACCGTCGAGTCAACGGTGTTCGGCTGGGGAAAACGGCATGCAACTCGTTCGTCTTTGCTCATTCTTGAAGCTGATTATGCCCACAGCACATGTCCTGGACGCCATGTCGGACATTCGGCGCTCTTTATCTTGATTGCGCACATCCTGACGTGCTTTGATATCGGTAAACCGGTGGACGAGGCAGGGAAGGAATTCGATCCTGTCCTTGAATTTGATAGCCAATCAATCATCCGGTACGCTCGAGGCGGTGTTGGCTTGCGCATTGAACACGCCTTTCTCACTTTTGCTGAGCAGGCGTGCGCTCCCCTTCCCTTGTACACTAAAACCAAGATCAAACAAGGCTGCAAGTTTGCTCACACATCCGGAATAGTATTTTGGAGAGGATATCAGATGCATTAGCCCCGCAAAAGCATAAAACCTGTTAATAGCATTCGTGAAGTATGAAACTGCCCCTGGGTATATTTGTTCAGTGCAAATGTTGGTACCGAAGACCACGCACTCAGAACCGATGGAAAAGTGCATGAGGCATCCTCCAATGGCAGAGGCTGATCAAGCTGCGCTTCCGAAGTGATCTCTGACCAACGATCGCGAGTGAGTTGAGATTTGTGCTGTCTGGATATCGTTGATTACGTCCTTGGGACTGTTGAATCTGGTCAAAGTGACGCCGGGCAATCCTGGTACTGTATGTGTGTTGTCGCCAATGGGGCGTCCGTCCATACCAAGGGTCCCGCAGAAATACATACGATCCAAACATAGATAAGATTTAAAAATAACAAGGCAACGTCCAATACACACGCGCGCGTGCATTTCTGTCATTCTACTTTCAACCCTTTCAGGGAAGTGCTTCCCATGCTTGAAGCAACTTGGGCAAGTTGGGCGTACCGAGACCGGTGACGGGGTCCCACCCGACCGTCGCGTTGAACCCGCTGGTTCCACATCCAGGGTTGCTTCCAGAGGTAATGTCGGTGAACGCGCCCGCGAACTGGGTGGAATAAATCTGTACAGAATGCCTCGTCACGAACGGGCTGCGTTGGGCTATTAGGGCATGACAGCGCTCACCGTGGGGTTGATGAACCCAATGGGCGATTTGCCGGCTGCGATACGCGCGTCGTTGACCATGGCGAAGATGGCGGCGCTCACGGGAGAGGAGCAAGACGTTCCGTAAACGTGCTCGAATGCATTGTCGACCTAGAGGAACGCGTCAGCCTGCCATTTGCGGAATTGGGAGAGCTTTCGTACAGCAACAACATAGTTGGCTCCGTTGGCGGAAATGTCAGGGTAGGCACGAGACTGTTGGCGCATGAGTAGCATCATCCACTTTAAGCAGAGCTAAAATTTATACCCCAGTGGCGTTCCAGATGGTGGTGGGGTAGCTGGGGGGGTAGTTGGTCAGGTAACTCTGGACGGCTGACTGCTGGTACGAGGGTACAGGGAAGTAGTTGCTGAATCCACCACCAGAGTAGATGACATCCTCGCAAGCAGTTTCGGGGTCATAGACCGTAGAGTTGGATGGGATCATGGTGGCTCCCACCGAGGTGATGTAAGGGCAGGTCGCAGGGAAAGTCGGGTTGAAAATCGTTCCAGTGGAGCTTTGGGATCCTGGCCGAGAAAGCTGAGAACGAGCATGGTCAGAATGGGAGAGAGAGGTCGACTCACCGTCAGCGTTCAAACAAAGACCACTGCTGCCGGCGACACCGTAGTCACCCGAGCTGTAGAGGAAGGTGACACCCATCAGACCAAGTTTGGCGTACTCGTTACACTGGCGGTTGGTGTAAAACACCGTGAGGTCAGCTTCAGTGTGTGTGTAGGAAGTAGAGATGACGTTCGCTGGGGTGACAGTTCCGCATGCCTCGGGACCTTCGTGGGCGGTACGTCAAGCTGTTCCAGGCAAGTGCATTTCAATGTGTACCGACCTCCATATCCATCGCCGAATGGGTCGGGGTAGGTGGCGTCTTCGCTTGGGTCGTCACCACCATCATAGGTGCAATAAGAGCCGTCGAGGGCATCAAGGAAGTTGTTGAATGATGCACCTGAGAAACGGGCGTCAGCTACAACAAAAATATTATCTGGAAAACTGACCCTCCACGATGTCTCCGACTTGGTACAGTGTTACCGCTTGCGATGGTCCGAGAAGACCCATAGCATATTCAAGGTCAAGGTCGGATTCGACATTGACCATGCCCTCATACAGGGTCTGTGCATAGCCTGAGCGGAGTGACATTGATACACGTGTTTTCCCGTATGCTAAACAACCTTACCTCCGTCAATTGAGACAAGGTTGGGCGACATCCCGTTTTGGCTGGGAGAATAGTTTTCAAAGAACAAGTTTAAATCGGTCTGAACGTAAGCTTGCGGGGTATACTCGACTATCGGATACGAATTTTAGTGGAAGTTGGCACACGACCACAATTCACTCACCAATTCCGATACTGTTCGACCCGGTGCTACTCGGGGTGTACTCGAGTCCATAGAGTGCGCGCAAGCAGTCTAGCGTGATGGACGTGTTGCACGTCGACGTATCGTTGGGAAGATTCGTTTGCAACTTTCCAGTAGTCTTTGGTCCATTTCCAAAACCTGGCTGACCGATGGAATGAGCAGATTGAGTACTGTCACGACGCGTCAGCTTGGCATCAAAGTGTACGCTCGGGGTAACAAAGTCCACGTGAGGGACAATGTCAGCAGGAAGATGGTAGGAGTCACATGCTGTATGTGCATTCGTCATCAGCACCACGTCAACTGAAACCTCTGAAATCCACTGACCGACGTGCTCCTTTCCGGAGGTGTGGCTGTAGAGATTGTACTCTGTCTGAAGGAGACGCTCTGCCTCCTCGACTGTGGCGGCCACTTCGATCCAACCCTTGCTGGACGTCAAGCGAATGCGGTCGCTCTCGAACCCATTCTCCAAAAGCCAAGATCGAACTGCAACGATCGTCTCATTGCTGGGTGCGAACATCCTGAAGACGTCGCCAGCAGACCAGTGTTTTCCGTATTTCTCGGAGTCAGGGTGTGACACCTCCATGAGGTACTTGCCAAGGTCTTCGATGTTCCTCTGGGTCAGGGCAAAACGTAGAGGAATGCGCATGCTAGGATCATATCTGCGCTTCAACGACCAGCCAGCAGGGACGTGAGTGCGCTTCTCGTGAAGAACATAGGGAGAGAGCACAGGTCCCGCGGCGGAGAGGAGACCAAGACTGAGAACAACGAATGAAAGAAGAGACCTCATGAGGTGCAGATGTCTCGACGCGATGCTGGAATTGCGGGGGATAATTTATAGGAAAAATGGTGGGACGGAAACGATATAGCGGCATAGTACCGCTGTCCAAGATAACTTTCTCGTTGTTGACGCCAATGAGAGGCCGGTAATGTGCGGAGGTCTGGGTCAGAGATAACAAGAACTTCTCTGAACCGCTGATCCGCCTCAGGGGAAGGGGCCAGCTATAACAGTGACTTGTAGGAGCACGCGACGAGAGCTGTTCTAAACGGGTCGGTAACGCACCTCTGCTTCGTGGGAGACGATTGGTCCAGCGGTAGCTTTTCGATGCTTAAATAACTTGCGGTGAAGGACGTGCCATGAGGCTCTGAGCCCGAATGAGATAATTTGCCCAAAGGCATTGTAACGTACAAGAACGCCACCAAGCTAACAATAGTTTGCAAAGTCTTGTAGGGTACAAGTTAGTTGGATTACTACCCCGCAAAAAAAAAGGCAAAGTCGTGGTCCTTGAAGTTTGCATAACATGCGAACGGAATGAAAATGTGACGGACATCTGCGAGGTATTGTCCGGGTGATGCATGAGCTGCGTGATGATCGATGAGCGTTCAACGGGCCGTTTGGCCTGGATGGGAGTAATAAGAGGCGTATACAGAGCCGCTTCAGAGAAATGAGCGCACCTGGTGACTTGGACCGCATGATCAGCGGACGTAGCGATCAAGTCTTTTACAAAAAGGGTCAGCTCAACCGGCATAGACCATTGACGCCCGGCACAAAAATATGTGACCGGGGCATAGCAATGGTTTTAGCGTGACGAGTACATACAGACGTCACGCATCACACGTCGAAATCCTATGCAGGATTGACTCTTACCACCATGTTCGCGTTTCGAAAGCAGCCGTTCAAGACGATATATGTCGTCTACACTCTATTAGCAGTGTCCGTCAAGCTCCCTTATTGGACCCTGATCTCACTTTTCCCTTCATGGAGGCCTCATCCCAATTGGACCCTAACTCGCTCTATCACCCTCCCCCTGTTACGATCTCTCATCAACATGGTCTACGCTACGGGTCTGTTCGTTGACGAGGACGCCGAGAAGAGCGCTAAATCTGCAGACAAGCTTGGGTTCGTTTGGGTCGAGCCTCTTCCGAAGGAGTTGTTGAAAGGAGAAGTCGCGACAATGGCTGCTGTCAACGAGGTAGAATCAACGCGAACGCATGGTTACTGGTATGGCAGGGGCGTTGGGAGTGGTTCTCATGGAGGAAAGGCACAGTCGGATGAAAAGGTTCTCTATCATTTACATGGCAAGTTTGATCCTCTAGCTATTGCTACCATCGAGTTTGAACGATTCATTCAGGAGGCGGATTTGTTGTGCGTGTTACCTGACAATTACTCGCGAATCT
>JBBPLG010000076.1:0-51240 GCA_038089695.1 Xanthoconium separans | reverse complement strand
TCCTCCCAAAGACGAATCCACCGCAGTCACCACCGACGACGCCAGTCGAGCCCAAAATCCGAGGGGCCAATCGATCCACCAAGACAGCTGGCAAGCTCAAGGTCCTGCCTGACCAACCGACGACGCCAGGACCAGCCCCACAACCCGCCCCCGAACTCGACGAGAGCCCAAACGTGACCGGTGATACGGACGAAGGCGACGATGAAGAAGAGGAGCTGGACGAAGACGACGACGAGGGTGCCGAAGTCCGTCTGCGGCAGATCTCACGCATTCCACAGGGGACTGCAAGACGTGATGCGCTGAAGCTGACCAAGAGGAAGGCCAAGTCGCTCCCGCGGGTGACGGCGTATGCCACCGCTCAGTACGTCTTCATGTCGTTGTATCTTGCTCGAACGATGTTTCATCACGCATGGCATGCATTTGATCTGACGATGGACAGGTCGTATCTGCTTCCAGAACTCTTAAAGTTTTTCAATGCGAGACGCAGTGCATACCGGACGGATGCAAAGATCATCGACGATGTGATTTACACCCCGTATGCGTACGAACCGTCGAGCAACTCGAACGGCCACGTCCACTTGAAACGAAATACTCAAACGGGGGACTTGCTTGGCGTTCCCGAGTTGACTCCACCGACGTCGGATCCAAGTGGCACCTTCCCTCCCAAAAAGAAGCAGAGCAAGTTTTATGCCGTGCCCAGCGAGGCCGAGATTTTTGTCTTTGGCTACGGTACGGTCGTCATTTGGGGCATGACGGAGCCCCAGGAGAAACGTTTCCTCGCGTCCATGTAAGTGTGAATGTTGATCCGTCAGATATCCGAGTAACGATGTGTCAGACGACGATTCGAGGTAGATAGACTGAGTAAGCCGCATGGTTTCTGGGGACAGGACGGTTTGTAAATTCTTTATCTAGGACCGGACGAGGTCGAGATGGAAGATTTGAATTATTACTATGCAAACTACAGTCGGTACGTGTTGCTCTCTTTTTTTTCCCTCGCCGGAGATCGAGGCCGTGTAACCCCATAACTCATTCCCCAAATAAGAATATATAACGATGTCATCACTCTCCGGCATGGTTCGGGATACATGTACGTTGGTTCATATCTCCTCTTCGGTCATGCCCATGACACCATGTCCATAGGACTAAATTGTCATTGTCTCACGCCCTCTCCCAATCGGTCAAGATATCGTTGGTACGTTTGATGTTACCCCTGGTCGATCCCTGACCAATTGCATTCGTCCAGTTTGAGGAGCTCATATCCTCAAAAATAGAAGAAACCAAGGACATCCCTGAAACGCTGTCAGAGACGGGCAAGATTGGGATGCCTCACAAGGGTAAGCTTGCATTTGGAGCCGTGCCACGTATCACGAACGCGTAAAAAATAGAGATAATGCGGAAAACGGGTGAACTCTTTATCTTGCGGACAAATATCAACACCGTTGGGTCTGTACTAGATTCTCCCGTATGTTTTTATTGTCCGTCTCCGAATTTGCTGATCATTATGACGCCTTCTTTTGTAGGAGGTATTTTGGGTATGCATATTTTTTACGTGTGTATCCGTTCCCACCCGCGGATATTAACAACAAAAGACAGACGTATCCCGATTTGCAGCCCCTGTACGAAGCTGCGAGAAGCTATCTAGAGGTTCCACAACGCATTGATTTGTTGAACACGCGTGTCGAGGTCGGTGCAACCGGCACGGACTCGCCGAACGTACCTTGTGCGGCTGAAGCTGATGATCGAATTGAAACAATTATAGGTTCTTCAAGACATGCTTCAGCTCCTCAAGGAGTCCGTCTCGAGCAGGCACTCGGAGCGTCTCGAACAAATCATCATTGCATTGATCGCCATTGAGATTGGTGAGTTCCCGCTCTTCCCCATGGATACGGTTGTGCAGTGATTCTGAGTCGGATCTCATGTAACAGTCCTTGGCATCATGACCATCCTCGTTGATCTGACCGCCGCTCGTTGATCTAATAATGGCCTGAACCTCAGGTTTCATATGTACCGTCCTCGCCCTCTTGTGTACGTTCTCCAAGGATCCAGGTCAATTCTGCACGCTCACCTTTTACGATACTCCGTTTGATATTTTCGCACTGTCATTCCTGTTTCGTTTGGATACGGCCAATGCGTGTGCATGTAGACCGTCTATGCTTGCTATCGCATGAACAATGATTCGTGCGATCATGATATGCCCCTAAGCGACATGATTTTTACGCTGTGCTGTTTTTGCACTCAAGGTATAAATTTACCCAGGTCTTGGGAAGAAAGTTTGATGATTTTTAATCGACAAGAGATAACCCACGATGTTACTATTGGGCAAGAATCTTTATACTTTTTGTGTTGAGAACCACTATGCGACCATCACGACTCACACCATCACAAACTTTGTTATTTGCGAACCGCCATCGACACTCTGGGAAAAAACGAATGATCAGTTGTACACCTTGAAGCAAGCCCACGCTCCACAGTCCGGTATTCACATGTATACGAGCCTCTTGTCATAAGGATGTCGTCAGCGCCCGACAGTAGACCCGAGGCCGAGAGGCCGACAAAAGCCGGGGTGGGGCACCCGTTCGGGCAAAATCCAAGATTCAGAAACTTCCGGGTTCCACGGGATGGTTTGGGCCCGCTACGCGGTGACGCACTGCCTCGCGTCCGTCCATCGGTACTCTGCCCACGCCAAACCTGTTTCATATCCTCGGGTTCCTCCCATTGTCCCCTCGATGGACATGCGTCAAAAAGGGTCCCCGGTACGAGTTCCATAATACGATTTTGCACGTGTACCGAGTTCCGAGTCGTCCTTGGATACATGAGTTATGTATTTGCCTAGCAACTGAAATATAAGGGCGGCGCGGAAACAGATAAGATGGCACGCCTTGGGTCCGGTGGCGGAGTCGTCGACTGAGATAAATCGTTTTAACAGAGTTCCTTGCGCCCTTGAATGATCGAAGGAACCGGCATACTCCGTAGTGCGGGATCTGGATGCTAGGAGTACGCGTGAGTGCACGGCTATTGGGAGAATTGCGCCCATCTCGATCATGATCAATTTTATGGTTTCAAGGGTACGACGAGCCTGGTGTCCTTTTTTTTTTTCTCCTCCAAGCGACACGTGGATGTAAGTTCGCATATTGGTCCTGCTTCCAGGGGTTATTGAATTATAGACCCTTGAAGCTTGAAGCACGATCGCATGGCCAAACACGATCCGTTTTCCTGTCGTGCGGTGATGAGCTTCAAGTTGACGGGTGTGCATCCATGTGCATGCGATCGGTCGCCGATGGGCTTCAGGTTGCATCTCGTTTGGAAGACCCGGACGAGAGAGTTGATTGGATGAGAATCGTACCTCCGAGATCGCATGCACCGCGCGTCGTGGTCATTCGATCGCGGTGCGGCTCTGTATCACCATTTGAAGTCTCGACGACGTCGCAAGAGACTCGGCCCGGATGATACGCGTAAGTACGGCCCGTCGCTGTCGTTGCTCTGACACCCTTGCTAGACACACCCGACGCCACTCAGACTGGTTGCATGCGAGTGCTACGAGTCGTGGTGGCTCTACACAGGCAAGCCTAGTAGAATACTCGCGCTGGAAGCACCTGTGTAGGCAGGTCAAGTTTGCCTGGATTCGGTGGTGTTGAGCTGTATTATACCCTTGAAGCTTGATCATCGGATGATTGAACGAGCTGGCTGGCGCCGTCATGGTATGGAATCTAGATGACCAAGCAAGGCACATAGGTTATTGATAATGAAATCAACTTGTACGTACTATTCTCTGCAATCCAATTTTTGTGTTTTGACAGAAGGAATAAATCAATAGCGTTCGAGACTCTTTCTTTGGTAGCCAAGTCGACTCATCAGGCTGCAGTAGTGTTGAACATTGCCAGTCAACATGATACGATGAGATAGCCCAAGTGCATCCGGCAGACATTATGGGTGGGCATTGTCACTGATCCTTGGAGAATGCTCTTGCATGATTGCTTCCAGACCTGTGATCCTCCTGTTCGATCTACTTCAAGTTGAACGAAACGCACAGTGACCACAACGGAGAACACATCTGAATTGTCATTCCGCGCAGCTGGCTCAACAAGGAGGGCTTGCAGATATTTTCGAACGCTGCGATCGCTTTATCTACGACGAAGGGATTGGCTGGCCTGTATTCAGTGATTCCGAGTCGGCTGATCTTTGACTCTGTAGAACACTTGCGCTGATTTGCCTGGCTACGCGCCAGCTTCGTTCCATTCATTGGTCACGGCAGGCAACGACACTGACAGTTGAACATAGCGACGCGCGATCGATGGTATCGAGAACAAACCAAAACTACCTCTAGCTTGACAATTTAGGCAAGTCCAGTATTCATGCCCAACTTACAGTCCAAACGGAAGCAACTTCTCCCCACCAATAAAACCGTCCCCTCCCAACCCCCAACCCTTGTTCCACCCTTGCCCATTCCTTCTCGCCTGCCTGACCTCAAAGAACAGCGACCCGTCTAGCACTCGCCGCACATCTTCCTTGGCGACCATGCCGTCCTTTTGCACCAGCAAAAACGTCGTCGTCCACTCCAACAACCCAGCGATCCATCCAAACGGATCCATCGCGAGGCGGTTGCCATGCGTAAACAGCCAGAGCTCGTACAAGGTCATCGACGTGCATGGCGTGCCCTTTGGATTCCTGGTCGTATACTAGATGGGTCAGAAGCCACGTCTACATCAGCGGAAGCTCGAACGCGTGCGTGGACGTGACGAACCTTGGTCCACATATCCTCGAATTTGCATGGGACAAAGCGGCCTTCGGTATCGAATGTGCCCGAGTCGGATCCGTGCTTGTTGGTATGGATCGTCTCGATGTAGATCCGCAAAAACGGATCAGGGGCGTAGCTGATGGCTAGTCTAGGAGAGGAAAACGTCGACTCAACGTTGAGCATGCTACCCCTGATCAGCGGCTGACTGACCTCGTAGGCAGCGACAGTGTAGCGTGGATCATGATGGTCGCCAACAGGCAGAACAGGATATTGAACCCGAGATCGCGAAATCCCCTCCAGGTGTCTAACGGCCAAATGACGCCATCGTCATCTCTGTCCCAATAGACGCAGTGCTGTTGCATGACAGACTAGAGCGGTGATGGTCGTCGAGACACTGGCTAGGTGGGAGGGCAACTCACATGATTCGAATACATTTGCGAGTGATAGACACTCCCTTCGGGGTGTTCAAAGCTTGGCGCGACGGATGCCCGGGGAAGGTATGGACGTTCAATAGCCTTGTCGGTGTCGGTCCTGTTACGACGCTGGTGAGTCACTGGGGCTTTTGGGGCTTCGAGAGCGTGTCCGGATCTGAGTGGTTCGTTGTTCATATTGCTGCGCCTGATAGAGTCGATAAGTGCAAGAAAAGAAACGGGGAGGAGGGTCGAAGAGGCCTTCAAAGATGCTGGAGCTGAACACATCTTGTCAGCATTCCTGTGCTCATAAAATGTCAGTTGGTCGGAAAACAAATATGCATGCGCGGCATCCCTTTCAAGACCGACGTCACACTTGATCGATTGGCGCGCGGGAATTCCAAGTGTTCCATTTCCGAGCGGATTTACAAGACATTAGTAGTAAAGGATATCGCTAGTAAGTCCATAATGGAATGCTCCTCAGTCCGACCCGGTGCAGTTCGGGGTAATCTGACCACTGAGTGGGATACCCTTCTCTGGTCGTTTTACGCGCGCAAAAATGCCAACTCCGGGATCGCGGATGAAGTTTACGATGACCATAGGCCAGCTTGGATGCGAAGGGATCGAGTCGTAAAACTCGGGTGCAAGGGCACGAAGAGCAGGAAGACGTGTCCAAGGGATGGACGGGAAATCATGATGCTCATTGTGATATCCCACCTGATCGATCAAAGTCAGGTATGAGGAGGTGAGGTGAGAGCAAGCGTACGTTGTAGGCAAGAATGTTGAGTGGACCGTAATAGCTGTAGGTTTCTTGGTTGAGGCCATCCCAGACGTAGTGTTCGGCGATGAAATGACCGGCACATGGATGTAAACTACCAGCGAAGAAACTGGAAAAGAGCAGGTACAACAGAGGTCGTATGCCAAATGTCTGCACCAAGAAGTAATCAAACACGAGTTGAACGATCAGGTTGATAAAGTGCCATCTTGTTAGCTTCTGTGTACGAACGAAGCCCGGTCTGATGGCGTAAAAAAGTATCTGGAAGGTGCTATCGGGGGATGAGAGATAGGATTGTACAGAGACAAGACGACGTACGCAAAAAAGGTTTTTCCAAGAACGTTGTTGAGACAAAGAAGCTCAAAATGAGTGGGAAGGTCGACGTCTATACCATCTTCACCAAGATGTTTATGGTGCTCCAAGTGATATTTCTTGCGGGGATAAGTGAGCAAGAGTGTACACGTCTACAAACGCGACGAACCTTGAAGGAAGCAGAATAAGGGATGCCAATGGGTAGGTTAGCAAAGACAGCCAGTGCTTTGTTGGCATTGATGCCTTTGAAGGCCAGGTTGTGAGTGATTTCGTGAATGGCAAGGAAAAGGTTGTGGTTCGCCGTGCCGCCAACTGCATACGCGAGAAACAAGAACCAGAAAGAGAGAGGATGGGAGTACCGAAGTTGTATGGCGATCAGGACCTGCAAGGAAACGATGGCCAGGACGACGTATTTAGTGAGAGGTTCATGGCCCATGAGTTTGACGACTTCTGGGTGAGCCTTCATGATAGCCATTCGGCGTGAGCGGTGGGGCTCCTCAGTCATCAACCAGAGAAAGTCAGACGGGTCCTGGGGTGAACCAGGGTGTAAGCGACCGTCGTCGGCGACAGTTGGAGACACGACGACGGTACGACGAGGAGAGCGGTTGCCCTCTGAGAGCGACTCCGCGCCACCAAAATAGCTGAAATCTGAGAAATGTGGAGTCCGTTGCAAGCATCAAGAACAGAAAAAAAAGAACGCACCAACGTCGTGGCTGGTTGATTTCATGGCTGGTTAGTTAGGCAATTCGCGACCAAAGAGAGACAGAGTGACTGTTAAATGTGGGAATAACATACCGAATAAGGACGCGATAAATTAAAAGTATACCAAAGTGGTGCCATACTCACTTATCACTCGCTCTTTGTTCACTACCATCATCATCATCATCACCGACGACGACGACGACGATGAGCACCTCCGAATCAGATAGCGCCGACAACGCGCAGCCCGATTTTGTGTTGGACCCGTCAGACCCGCTCTTCATGCTCCTCAACAACACTCACGACCCAAAGCCATATAGCTACTCCTTCAACCCCATGGACCTCGACCTCAATGATACCCCATTCTCCATATACGTAGACCCGAACGCTCTCTTTATCGATGCAAAGGCCCCAACTCACTCCACACCCCCGCTGCCCCTGCAACCCCAGGACTTGCTCAATCCCTTCTCATTTGTCTTCTCGTCTCCTACACTTAGCTCCGCATCGGCTTCTGCAGACGATAGCCCTTCCGGATTCACTCCATCAAGTCCTGATACCTTGTCCAGTGCACGTGCTTCCCCAGCAGCTCCTGCAGTATCGCGACCGTCTGCAGGTGCGTCAGATTCTGATCTCAATTCACTCTGTGGGATACTCATGCATATATTAGATACCGCAGCTTCCTTCTTTCCACAACCTAATCCACCCTTCATGGCACCATTCCACGCGCACGTAGCATCGGTCCAGCAGCATGTTGCCACTTCTCCCCCTGCGCCGGCTTTGGTGCCCACTCAAGGTTCCCAAACACATGTCATAAATACCGCAGCGACGGGTCGTCCAAAGACAAGCCATACCACTATAGAACGTCGATACCGCACTAATTTGAATGCACGTATCCAGAGTCTCAAGGCTTCTGTTCCCGCCCTCCGGGTTCTAGACCAGAATTGCAAGAGCGATGAATATAAGGTGGATGAACGCGGTTATATAGACGGCGTCAAGGTCGCAAGAAAAGGAAGCAAAGCAAATGTCCTTGGAAAAGCAGTCGAATACATTCGGTACTGTCGAAAACCAGGGTCACGTTATGTCACTTACACCCCTTTGCAGTGTTTTAAAAAGGCGAGAAGTTAGGCTGAAACGTGAACAGGATGGCCTGCGGACCTTGATTTGCGGATTCCCTGGCGGACAGAACATCCTGACAGAATGGGAGATCGAGTGGGTCAAAAAGTTTGGTGGTCCCGAGAAGGATGAAATCGATAACGAGGGCGCAGAGGAAGTCAGCGATGACGAAGATGGGGATGGAGATGGAGAAGACGATGGCGATAATTCAGAACGCGCGAGGAAGAAACCTAGAATTGAACCACCCAAGAAGGAAAAACGCAAGATTGCTCCCGCCGCTCCGATTTCAACCGTTCCAGGCGGCGAAATCCCCACCACAGCTGTCGTCGAAAAGCGGAAACGCGGTCGCCCGCGGAAAATACAACCCAGTATTCCTCCCCCGATCATCGCAGCCGCCCCTGCGTTACCCATTGACACTGGTCACCAACCTATCCTAGTCCCTCCCACAGCCTCCCAGTCTGTGCAGCCCCAACAATACCTCCTCGCTGTCTTTGCCCTTTTCTCGTTCTTCAATTCACCGTTAACCTCTACTTCTCAGCCAATCTCACACCACCACACTCACCAAGGCTCTGTCTTGTCCCATGCTACGCCTTTCTCTGTTCAGCCTATGATAGGTTGGACATGGAACGACATCGTACGGATCGCCCATCTGTTCGCTTCATTGGCGGTCTTCGTCTCTATTGTTATTCCTTGGATTCCCATACCTCCCACAGCCCGTCAGTCGCGATTATTGCGGTTCATGCCATTCGCGTCCTTGATTTGTCAGGCGCACACCAACACCTCACCTGAAACATCGGACCTCCCAACACCTCTTGACTCTCCCGATGTGAGTGATTGTGGCTCCGAACCCGATTCGTCTTCTACCGAGTATACCGTGCGCGCCACCAAGGAATCGTCGAATCCGATCATCGAGGCGCTGGCCTCCAGAGGCTCAGTTGATGAGTTTGATAATCTCATGAACGCCTTGAACATTAGCACGGGGTGGCTTGGTATGGTTCGGGGATCCGTTGGTGCTCTCCAGGTACAATATGGACCTGAGATGCGACGCGAGCGACGTGCATGGACTCGACTCGCAGAACTCGTGGTTCTCTCCGCCGAAAAGATATCGATGTCCGTACGCTGGCAAGTCTACAACTACCTGTCCCACCGTCTAGAGTCTGCTGGAACGAATGTGGCCTCCGATACGTTGGTCTCTGACCTCTGCACACTCGCCCTGCTTTCACAGTCGCTGCCTTTTGCCGAGACACGATCGCAGGCACTCTGGGCTCGCGCCCGTGTATTGGCAGAATCTGTCGAAGTATCGGCATTCCAGCGTCTTGTGCTTGATTCCATGTCCGTTGAGGAAGCGATGGAATGCTTGACGACGTCTAAGCGAATTTCTAGTTCCTCACCCATCCAATTCCTCTCGTCCAGACTCCTGCACAAACGACTGCACTCGCACGCGTCTTCCCTCTTCATTCATCGTGTCTGTCAAGGTCCACATTATGGATCTAACTTCCCGCCAAGCGAGGACCCAAAGACGTGGACTGAAACGCTCTCTTATGGCCGCAGTCTGGGTGGTGATATCGGTCTGCTGTCCGACGCACTTGCAAAGGTGTGGCAAGACGGATGGCTCAGCCTGGATATCTCCGATTTGAAAGTGGACACTGCCAACGAAGACGTACTCGCGTTGCTGCACGCCACAGTTCTGCACAGCCAAGTGTTTGCCAGTAGATCGATCCCATCGCCTCCTCCGAGTCCGCCTTCGAAAGTGGCTGGTAAAGACAATAGGGGAGACGTGGTGTTGCAACTTCGTCGTCTCCTTGGATCAAACGTGTTTGAGGAGAGTCGAGAGTCGAGTTTGGATGGTTTTTCGTTGGAGGATGCCAGGGACCGTGCTGTGGATATGATTGTCACCCTGCAGAGGGAACGAAGGACCCGAGGCGGTTAAGATTTGCGGCGATGCCTGTGCTTCGAGTTTGCCCTGAACTTTTCCAGATTTTTTACGTCTTGTTGCTGTTATTTTATGTATTCAATTCGTCTGACCCCCAAGTGGTGGCACGAGGAGCAGTCTGAGACCCATTCTTCCTCTGCCCACTCCGAATGGCTTCCAACACGGACGTTCCTCCTGGTCTGGGCGACGTGACAGCTCATGTGTATGCACAGGGTGGGAACGAGCACGGATGGCGAGCATTCAACCATACACGCCTCTACACCAACGCCTTCATCATCAAGGGTGACAAGGTACGTCCATGCGCGTTGCTCGGCGAAACTGTCGTTGATTGCGTGACTCTCTCGCTTGTTTGAATCGTCCTTTTCGACTTCGGACGCTCAATCCAATTAGCTCTTGCTCGGGTTCAAGAAACGTGGTTTCGGTGCTGGTCTGTAAGTTTTTGCATGTGAACTCTTCGCTTGGCATTCTTCCCAGTGCTGACGTGTTGTCGCAGGTACAACGGTTTCGGGGGCAAAGTTGAACCAGGCGAGACCCCCGAGCAAGCTGCTCGACGCGAACTCCGAGTTCGTCCTCTGCTACGACTACCATCCGGTCTTTACTGACTACATCGCCGACGCACTGATGCGCTTAGGAAGAGGCCGGAATCGACGCGCCGCTCGAGTACATCGGGAGACTGTTTTTTGTCGTTACAGGCGTCGAATCGGCCTTCGACGTCCGGATATATGTGGCGCGCGAACACGTCGGGGAACCGACCGAGTGCGTACCGATCTCATTCTCTGTAAAAAACATCAGCGTGCTGACGAGTCGTCTACTTACTTGGCGGATGCTTGTATAGGTCGGACGAGATGAAACCGGCGTGGTTCGCCCTTTCAGACGACAGTCTATATGCGCGACGTCTCGTCCTGTCCGCCGCTCAAGCTACTAATCCGGCCAGCGCCGCGCAAGTCGCGTCTCCCGTTCCCAGTGCAGACGGTGACCTGCCTGATATCCCGTACGATCAGATGTGGGCGGATGATATCCACTGGCTATCTCACCTCGTGCGCGGCGAATCCTTCGTCGGTCGAGCAGACTTGGACGAGGGGAACATAATGAGGCGATACTGGTTCGGGAGCGTGGACGAGTCATCTCGCTTCAGAAAGTCTTCTTCTCATCGAGTGGCCTGACTGAACTGGTTGATACGTTGGACCGATTCATCGGACAGATTCCTTACAATTGCGAACTTATGCGAACCTCTCTGTACACGCGAACCTTTTGCTGCCAACATCAATGTCTGGTGACGATGCCACACCAGATGGTGTTTATTCCCTGAAATCGTATTCCTTTGAGAATGCGCGTTTTCTCAAGGTGAAGTAGAGCTTGTAAAGAAACTTTTCAAGTTGAAATCGACGCGCACCCAGAGGTTGCGACGGTCATGATGATCACATTTCCAACTGCGCCTTTTCCGCCTATACGTATACTCCATGCAGGAGACGTTGATCGGCGCGTTCGACGCATTCATCCTCGCGATTAATTCGAGGCTAGACTTCATCGTCTGCGAACACCGTGACTGACAGTCCCTTATGATGTGCCGTCCGTTTCAATATATTGCAGTTTCCGACCGGACAGTGGGAACAGTTCATCTATAGAGCCTTACACTTGATAATGAGACTCTTTTTTCGACGCCCAAGTCGACAACAACAGAATTAGCTGAACCACTGAACGCAGATGACCGCATACGACGAGATAGCCCAAGAGCTGTCTACGTGATCAACGTTATGGGTGGTCATCGTCAATCTTTAGGAAACACTCTTGCATGATTTCTTCCAGACGTGCGATCCTCCTATCTAATAGATCCACCTTGGGTTGAATAAAACACAGTGACCAAGACGGAGAACACACTTGAATTGTCATTCTGGGCGTGAAGGGACTCGGTGATGTGTTTAGACTCCGCTAGCTCAACACGGAGCGCATGCAGAGTATTTTCGAGCGTTGCGATCGCTTTGTCTATGATGAAGGGATTGGCAAGGGTGAGTAAGAAGAAAAATGAACACACCCCGAAGATCAAGGTTATGAATAAGCGATTTCACGGACTCTCCAAGATAAGTATTCTGTTCTTGAAGGTGCGAGATTTCTTGTGCCAGCTGGGCGATTTGTCTGCCTGATAGAAATAGATGTAATAGAGTCGAGTCAGGGTGATGGTGCCGCACCTAGACGTTCGCCTTCCGCACAAGGGGCATTGATCACGGTCGATTCACCCTTTACGAGTGTATGATTAGCAAGCCATCAACGTGTGCCAGTGCATTTGTACTTGCAACATCAACGTAGGACGGAAGAATATCACAAAGTCTCCAAAGAGTGATTGCATATCCCGTGGTTGTTACAACGCTGTGATTCGCAGAGATGGCCATGGATGCGACGGGAGCCGCATGCTCAACGACAGTCCCGATTTTCTCGTACGAGGTGGTGTCCCAGAATGAGACCGATGTACCGGCAGCAACAGCGATGAACGTGTCATTGCTTGCGAGGACAATGGATCTGAGAGGTTGATGGCTATGGATGGACCAGTGAGAGAGTGTCGTCCCAGCGGACACATCCAGGCATTTGATGTTGCCGTCGCGAGACAAAGCAAACAACTGTTTGCTGTCACTGGTCCACGCGAGAGACTGATTAGATGCTGAGTCGGATATTGTGATAGGGAAGTCGATAAGAAAGCGGCCATCATGACTGTCATAAATCCTAATGGAATTACACTGGTCCTCCGTAGCGGTTGCAATGAGGTGCCCGTCAGGTGAAAATTTGACTCCGACCACGACGTTATCATGTTGCAGGGGACCCAGTACCCGCTCGCCAGTCGAGAGAGCCCAGAGACTGGCAGATAAGTCACCCGAGCCGGTCGCGATTTTCGTCCCGTCTGGCGACACATCTATCGCAAACACCATGCACCCAGTCTTGAACTCGATTGGTTCGCGACTCTCCGTATTCCACACCATCACCCCATCACTAACCGACCCACTGACAACCCATTTTCCATCGCGTGAGACCACGACGTCGAGAATAGCGTTCCCTGTATCCATCAGTACTCCCACCTCCTTGCCATCTTCCACTCGCCAATATCGAATCTTTCCGTCCGAGCCACCGCTCACGAAGTGCTTCCCATCGACGAGAAATGCGACCACCTCCGATATTCTATCTTGACAGTCGATTTTGATCATTTTTTCACTTCCTTTCATGGATATTACGAAGACCGGGAGATTTTCTCGTTAAGTCTTGAATTCTCATCAAAACTTCCTGTTGACGGTTCCGCTCATGTACTCACCCTTGTTTTGCCTGTAGCGTGCGTTGGAAAGAAAGCTGAGATAGATGTCGGAGCAGTGCAAAAGATAGATGCAAAGCAGACCGCGAAGGCTGTACTCGATGGTTGATGTTGGGAATAGGCTTTTGAGATAGCCATGGCGATGAGTCAAACGCTCGAAACGGAAGAGCAACGTAACTAACATGGCTTGATGGGGAATGAACCCCACTTTTCGGAGCTTTTTCGACCTTCGATAACGAGAACGTCTGGCTCGTTGTCGTGGACTGCAAGTGGAAAGAAGTTGTTAGTTCATCCCTCCCAACTGGCTTCCACAGTTTGAATACTCACACTCGGAACCTTGAAAAGGTGCATAATATCGTCACCTGGGTTCACCCAACATGTGAGGTGTTTGGCAATTACCAAGTACTCTACGGGTAACGGCAGTGACCCATTTACATCACGTACATACTTATGGATAGTGCAACTAATTTCTTTCTTCAGATCCTGCACGTGGTGAAGAGAAAAAAAGACTGACCAAGATCCATGCAGGTCGTCGAAAGGAAAAACATTCTCGTTTGCTGGCGCATGGGAACTGTTATAACTATTGGTGAGCGAGAATACTTGACTTCGTGATAGAGTAGACAAACCCACCAACCAGACATGCCAGGATTCCACGACTAGGAGTAATCCAACTCACACTGTTTCCTTGTGCAAATGCGATGGTGTCTCGTTTAATGCTTATTCAGGCTTCCAAGTTCGAACCTCTTCAAGGTCTATTGAAGACGAGACGCAAATCAATATTCTGTAAAGTGCATACTAGAGCACGTCGATAGAGTTAATCATCTTTGTTCTGCATTCGTTATAAACAATATCCAGGTTTTCTCAGAATCTCACCGCGTCAGTGATCCATAGGAATGGGATTCTTTGCCTTGAGGGGGAAAAATTGCGTTGCGGTCGAGAAGGAAGGTGGTGAGGGGGATGCGGAGACAAGGAACCCACTGAGATTCAAAATGACCAACAAATCGAGAGCATTGGAGAATTGTTTCGAGAACATTATTGAGCGGAGATGTCCCCTAGTAGAATTGAGCAACCAGCACACTTGCACTTGCACCAGGTATCGCCCTTCGCTCTCTCTTTTTCTTTTCCCGGGCGGCGGCGCATTGGCAAGGTCGCAGATTGAGATGCCAAAAGTCATCGACAGTCAAGATTTCTTTCGTCCAGAAAAGGCTTGCCATCCTGATAAAATCCAGTTGCTGGGCACGTCGTCAGTGATGGTTTGTTGCACGGGATCAGTCTTCCATCGTACCAGCATATCCAAGACGAGCCACCTTTAGGACCTTGTCAAGATAACCATACGGTGAAAAAATGCGCATTCCTGGTCGGAGAAAATGGCACACATATTATATGTGTTCGACACTTACTAGTGCCACGCTCGCGCCCATTGCCAATCTACAAGTATTTTGCTCACCACTGAAGTCTGGGCGTGAAGGTCGCGGCAGAGAACCATACGGCCTCATGGATTTAGTCATGCCGACTCTTGCGTGAGTGTCTTGATTCACTCTGATACGTTGATATGAACTGGTTTGATCGACCATTCGCAGTATATCGTACTTGCTACTGGAACTTGAAATTCGCCGCTTGCTTGAAGTCCTCAGGGATTTGCATTCATACTCTTCACACAAGCATCGCTTGACGAGCACACGTTGAGTTGCACACTCGGACTATCGTGGTTTTGAACAACTTGCTAGTTCTAGCGTCACATATTCCCCTAATTGTCGTGACTTATGTCACGTCACAATTCCCGCTATCCCATTCCCAGTTGCTAGACTGATTGACCATCATTTCTAGGCTTTATGGACGTTTCCGACTAGGGCCTGTGCCAGTGGTGTCTCAATTAGCAGGTCTGGCCAAACAGGGATTCACCTTAATTCGTTGAGGTTTGTCAGAAAACCCCGCAACGAGCGGCCTTGGTCATGGTACGCGACAGTGCGTTGGCAGTTCCTGGAATTTGCGGAAGCAAAATGACCTAGAGAAAGCGCAGTAGCAGGTGTCTCCACTCGAGTCCGGCAAGCTCAACCTTGGGCTTGTGCACGCTTGGTGCGGGTTGCCGTCACAAGTTGCCGGGACACGGAGGTTGAGTTCAAAAAATGGGGTTTGATAGGTTTTTTTCACCATTTGCCTGGTTTCGTGTCGTGGAGCTGAATATCATCTAGATTTTGTTTTGCTAATGTTTAAATGGACACTAGAAGGTTTCCAGCTTACCGTTCCTCATACCTTGCAAGATTCCATCCTTATGCAAGAGTGAAACCATCAACTCGCGAGAGAATTGTGGTGAGTTCTAGTTCTCTGCTGGGAAATAGCACTTAGATATATCCGTTGAATAGGCCTTAACTGATGGAGACGAGAGCAATAAATCGTTACACCATGACAACTTACATCCAGTGAGCTGAAAACGAAATACTGTGATCTCTGATTCGACAATGGGTTCAGGAGAGCAGCATTTCATCTACGCCAGATCAAGCTATTCGTGGGGCCGGCGTTTACATGCAGTCACGTCAGCGAGGTCTAAGTGAATCTTCTCTGGTCATCGTAAGGATACACCCTGTTTTCGCGATTACACACTGAACTCTTCCGTAGGACCTCGCGTTCCTATTCGCGAAAAAGACGTCTTTGCAAGATGACTAGTCATGTCTGCTCAAGCATGGGCTGACAATAATGTGTATGTTCGCTTACAACCCTTAAATGCAATCAAAGTATTTTGTACATATAAGACGTTGGAATATCGACACACTCCGTCACAGAAGATCGGTGGGTAATCATCGTACTAGAATTTGATGATTACCCTCACGAATACCACAAGGGCGGTGAGCTGGATAACTAGCCTTGGTGATCGCATTCTTGTTAGGTACTGCACCACGATCTCAGAGACCCCGCTTCCTCTGGAAAGCTCGACAAGACAGACCGCAACCAATGTCGTCTGACAAGGATCGTATCGTTTGTGCTCACTCGCAACCTGCACGAAGTTGTAGTTCTTGTGTATTCAGTGTCGTCTCATCTCGTCGACGGGCACGTGGATGCAATGCAATGACATGCATGTGGTTGGGCGTGGATTGTTACAACGAAACTCGAACCATGTGTGTTATTCCTTTTTGCCAGCACACTGCCGGACGACGGTAGTAACTTGACTCTTGGTATTTCCCTTCTCTCTAGTCCGCTGTCGCTTTCTGAACGGCTGAAACGACGGACCAACGAGCTTCGATCCAGCATAGTAAGGACCAACTACAGCACCCAGTTTGCTCGGACTTCACCTGAGCCCGCCGGCTTTCGTCATGCAACGGCTGACCGTGTCAACCAGTTGGATGATGACACCTTTTCCGGGTTATTTCAGAAAACGGTGCATCTCACAACGTACGACTCGTACGCACCACTCCTATCCAAGTTTTTCGACAAATCATGTAAAGCAAGCGCTGTCACCAAGTTGCTTGTCCCTGGAATACCCGATTTTCTTGGCCAGTCCAGCTCGGCGTTTGGCGGGCTGCCGAAATTTATTCCAAAATATAACCGCTTGTCGAGAATTAGATCCTCGGGATGCAGCAGCTCTTGTAGTCTCTGAGCCTCTCCGGAGACGGACTACAGCATACTTGCGCTATCTGGCCTATGATCGGATAGTTGTCGAGGATGAAGAAAAGATGGGAACATTTAGTACGATGCACTTTATCTGATTTTCTTGTCATGTATGCTGATTGTCACTTGATCACGCAGGGTCTGAACTTTGACTAGTCAAATATATCTCCGGACCCTGGATGTGCAACAGAGCCTTTCGTCGGATCGGTACCCCGTCTTCTCGACCAGGCTGGTGTGGCCATGTCTGGCCGGACTTGCGGTCAGTGATCGCGGTTGCCAGTGGTTCTTCTTCATCATCCCTCCCATACGTGCTCAGGGTTATGGATCCACGGTGTCCTTTATTGGGTTGCCTTACAACCCACTTGAGTGCAATCGGTTCAAGCTGTTCAACAGAAACCTCATCGAGAAAAAGTGACTCGATTGATGCATCGCACAGCCAGTGGGTACCCCTCGCGAGATGATATTTGTGACTGACTTGCATCGGAGTGGGAGTTGAGGTAGGGAGACGATACGAACCTGTACTAACAACCTTAGACGGCTTGTGGCGATATCCTTTCGGGGACGTAGTCGAGATCTCTGGACTTTGACCCGACGGTCGGAGTCCTCATTGTCCAGTTCATCGAGTGCCGCAAGTAAGTTTTCTCGTACACTCAGACGTGTTCATTTATCGACCCCTCGATAGCATAGTGATGCGATCGCAGAACCTCATGCCTACCGAAAAGGAGTTGAGGGCAGTCGTGTCGTCCGTGACGTTGAATGTGCAAATCACAATGGTGGACTGGACTGCGATGAATGAGAGACGGTGGGAATCTTCGTCGAGCTCATCGGTGATCAAGGTATACAGCATGTCAGTTCTCTTGTTGATCACTCTGGTTCATGAAACACATTTTCTCGACCCCCAGTCTCCGATCTTGCACTTGCACCAGACCGTTTGCTCGATGAGCTATTACAGTCAAACGGAAATGTCAAATGGTCCATTGCACACGGTTTGTTTCGCAAACCTACCATCTGGGTTGTTCGATCCGGAACGTTCAGCGAGTCCGGACAAGTCAAGATCCCCGTCGTTCTGCCTAACGCAGCGTATGTAACATCGGGTAGTGAAGGAGGTTTAATCTCACCAATAAATCTGGTTGATGTTTCATTTATGTACTTGAAGTGCATGATGGATCTTTTGTGCACTCACCTGTGCAGCACATTCCATAGTATTGTCCTCGTTGGTGCATGTAATGTATCTACAGGTGTGGAGGTAAGAAACGGATGTCAGTGAGAAAAGAAGGGGAAACGAACCAAGACAGAAACTCGTCGAAATTAATTTTAAATGGATCGCGGAACAAACACAACTGCACAACATATGGCACGTCAGTAAAATTCTTGGTCTCAAGCAACAACTTGAAAGAATCTTACCTACCCAAGGAAGGATTGAGTGATGCCTCAGGAGCAAGTTGGGCCGATGGAGGGAAGGAAGTGACCCGTGATAAGAAGTAGCCTCAGGAAAGATGGCTTCTGAATGCTAATAAGAGGGCTGAACGTTGGAATCTTGTCGTCGATACGAACTCGTAATCATTTTTGGACGATAGGCCGTGCTTGACTTGAACGACACACTGGAAGGAATAGCCAAACCCACTAAACTTGAGGGCAAACTGTCAACCGGCTCGATCGTAGGGAATTCAACAGAAGTAGAGTCGAAAGCAGGGTTTGCGCAGATGATGTCAGATCTATTGTCGGCAATAGTACGAGGGCGCCAGATATTGAATATAGGCTCTTCAATCGAGTGGCGGACTCACTCGGGTATGTGATTGCTTGCTGCTTGAGTGCCTTGCAGTTCGACAAAGGTACTTCGTAGCCACGATTATTCATGTGCAAAAGCCTGTGGCTCTGATGCAGGAAGCACTTACGCAGAAGTAGTAGTCCGAATCGTGAGGTCTACCAGTGACGGCGCCGTGTGCCTACTTGGCATAGCAAAGCGCAGAACATGGCACCTACGCCAGTGAACTCGGCGGTACTCTCCTGCAAATTTGAAGGCCGTGAGTTTCTAGGAGCAGGGAGTCTATACGTCGTAACATTTCGTAACATTATCGCCGTCTATCACAATCTACATCATGATGCACCTGTCTATGAATGATGTCGATGAACTGGTAACCCAACAATGACTTTGATCGTTTGATTGGAAGTGGAATAAATGTAAGTATGTGTGTGTGCTATGCGAAAACAACGAGGCACGTTTATCGATGTAAACCCGTAATGGCGTACCTCGACACAATACCGTGCCAACGTAAAAAGAAAGATTCAGGTGACGGGTAAAAATGCGCACGCACCCTATGAGTACGGTAGACCGCCACTGAGCCCGCCACTGTCGGCACCGTTTCCTCCATGCGGGTTCCCGCCTCCCGTGGTTGGCCCTCCATGCCTTCCCCGCTCACGCTCCCTCCCACGTTCTCGATCGCGATCGCGATCCCTATCTCTCTCTCGCTCGTAGCGACCTCGTTCAGGGCCGAGTGCAGATGGCCTCGCAGGTAAACCCGCTGGTCGCACAGGTAATGAAGGGTGTATAGGTGGTCTTGAAGCGCCGCCCCTCTCGCCTCTGTCTGGCGGACAATGACGTCCGTGCCCGCGTCCATGACCCTGACTATATGATGGATAGCCTTGTGGGGGCGGTGCGGCGAACCCGTTAACGTGTACCATACCAGGCCCGGGTTGTCCGTACGCGACAGGTGGTAGTTGATATGGGCCAACGCCCATGGGAATGCCAGCACTGGATGCACCTTGGGCTTGCTGCATCAATGCAGTGAACATAACAGGTGGCGGAGGTGGTCCAGCTCTCGCCGGACGTCCATGGAACCCTTGTCCGTGCTGAAGAGTGGGGCGTATGTGTTCGGGAGGTGGCTGGGCATGCTGTGGCGGTGGGAGGTTGTTCCGGCGTCCTCGCTTGTCGAATTCGTGTGAGGCTTCATAGACAGGGAGTCTGGGGGTCCGATAATTTAACATGGATGTGGGGAGGAAGCAGGCAGCGGTGACTCACGTTTTCGGATCAGCAGGTAACGGGTCCGTCCAAAAGTAGTCGTGATCAAGTGCCTGGGAAGCTGTAATTCTATCCCGTGGGTTGCACGTCAAAAGTTTGTCCAAGAGGTCACAAGTTTCTGGAACAATGCAGATACTGCATGCAAACGAGGAATAACGTCAACGCCGTATAATGACCTAGACTCACATTATCAACACTCACCTGACAAACGTGGACTTCAGCTTCTTTGGGTAGTTTTGGAACCGTTTCACCCCCTCGCAACCAGGCAATGCGTCAAAGTTGGGCCACGTATGCTGGTTAGGTGTCCCACATAATTGCCAAATCTTCTCCAATTGGTCGATGTCAGACGTCCCGGGAAGGATCGGCCTACGCATGAACATCTCGCCCAGGACACAGCTGTAAGTGTGCCCGTTAACTCATGAACCCAACGCGATGACAGTTGTCAAAATCATGGAGAACTCACCCGATGCCCCATATATCAACCTCACCTCCATACTGTCTTGCTCCGAGGAGTAGCTCGGGAGGTCTATACCACCTTGTCACAACGCAATTTGTATATCTTTTCTCCTTCCCGTCCGAATATTTGCCACCCTTGCCTTGTGAGTCACTACCCGCTGATGGGAGAACGATGGAAGGATCAAATGCGCGGGCGAGACCGAAATCCGCTATACGCAGAGACCCGGTATTGGAAATGAGTAAATTGGCAGCTTTCATGTCACGGTGGAGGATGTGATTCTGCGTAGTACGTTCATTGTGGGATCCCAAGTGAAAGCGAAACAAAACTCACCCGGTGCATATACTCCGTTCCCTCCAGGAGTTGTTTCATGTATAACTTGATCTGACTTGGCTGTAGTTTTACTCTCTCGTTCTCCAACAGGCCCGCGAGGTCATGGTCCATGTACGGGAAAACCATGTATACTGAGAGAGGTGAGTCTTTGCCTTTACCTGTGTCACGTCAAATATAAAGACGAGAAAACGGAGGAAATAAAACCCACTCCGAACCACAAACATGTCAACGATATCCACAATGTTTGGATGCTTCAGCGCCTTGAGGATCTTAATTTCCCGAAGTGCAGTGACGGGCATGCCTTCCTTCTCGTTATGCATGAGGATGCGCTTTAAAGCCACGGCATGCCCTGTTAACGTTTGAACCGCTTTGTGAACCTCACTGGTTCGCAACGAAGTCAGTGTACCGAACAGCACCCGATCAACATGACGTACCCAAATGTCCCTTCTCCGACCTTTGTCGTGACATTGTAATCCGACTGCTTGCCACATCCCTCAAACATTCTTCCGTACACCTCCATCTCCTCTTTTCGCGACCTTTCCACGGGTTCTCGCCTCCTCTTTCCCATCGCCGCTGCATGTACGCCTCCTTCACCACTCTGCCGAGTTTTATCATCGGCACCGCCAACTGCAGCTCGCTTCTCACGTGCTCGCTGTACATCCTCTTCTCTAGCGGGTGGTAAAGGCAGTGGGGATGGTGAATGATTGTCGCGTGGCGCGTTGGGACGTTTGAGAGCAAAAGACACTGTCGTGTGATCTGTAGGCAGGGTTTCGTCCTTGGCTTGCATCGCGTCCTCGGCTGGGGACTCTTCCGTGGGCTCAGAGGGTGGAGGGGGAGGCACCGGAGAGCGCGGTGGTGGTGGAGTGCATCGAGGTGATACTGGCGATGGCGAGCCGGGACGATATTCATCTATGATACAAATGTCACGCTCTGCGACGTATTAAGCGAGTCTGATAACCAACTCACCCGAGTGTGGGGGGTCGCCGCCTCGGCGTCCTGCTCTGCTTGCAGGATGAGCAGCTGAGCCCCAATAGGTGTCGTCGTTCCTTGGTCGATGGTCACGATCCCGAATTTCAGGACGTACTCTGTCTGAACGGATGTCCCTGGACAACGGGGAGAAAGCAGGGTGAGGTGAGCGACGTGCAGGAAGCCTGTGTTTGCGGTGGTGATTGGGCGAGGACGGAGAAGGAGAACGTGAAGGAGAAGGAGAGCGGGGGCGGTGTGTTTGAGGATGCGGGGGTGTTCGTGCGAGATCGCGGGGGACATCTCTGTCGTAGTTTCGGTCAGGATATCGGTCTCGCATACCACGGGGGGGATGTGGTTGCATCGATGGAGGCCTGTAGGAGCGAGGGTCATAGGGGTGTCTGTCCCGGTCTCTCTCTCGAGAAGGGTCCCATGGGGGATGGGGTGGTCGTCTATCCCTGTCTCTATCCCAAGCACCACGGTCGTCGGGGACCCAGGTGTCCATGCGGCGACGTAAGGGCATGCCATCTGACTGACGATAGTCACGAAACTTTGGCTTGTCACGGCGGTGGTCGTCGTCCGGGGCGCGGTCATTCTGCTGTGCAGACCTCCTGTCGTCGGGCCCAAAGCGCGAGGACAAGCGGCGTTCGGAGGGTTGAAGGGACGGTTTTGGCTTGAATGGGAACTTTATCTTTGACTCGAACTTGTTCGCAGACGCTGGCGATGAGGGGCGAAGAGGGTCGAGGGAATGTGGTGGCGGCGGGGCGGGTGCGTCGGGGTCATCGAGCTCGCCCTCCTCTGGGGAAGACGTGGAAGGACGTTTTTGTGGACGGTCGTCGATGGCGGGCGACGCTGAGCGCTTTGTCGTCGTCGCGAGCGTCGTCGACGGGAGGTCCATCGCTCGACGGCACTGAGCAACTTTTGGCTTGGGACAAAACTAGTTCTGGCTGATGTAATCAAATAGAGCCATGGCCCTCTATCTCAAGCGTCTGGTGTCCGGCAAGAAAGCGCGCTACAGGGACGACCAGCTCGGCGTCGAGCTAGGTAGGACGATCATGACTGTATTACACTACACGCTGGTCTGATGGTCAAAGATCTGGCCTATGTGACGGATCAGATCATCGTTATGGGCTTCCCAGCCGTGGGCGTGGAGAGCATCTACCGCAACCACCGTGCAGACGTTCAGCGCTTCCTCTCAGCTCGCCACGGCTCTGATTTCTGGGTGTTCAACTTTTGTCCAGTGAAAGAAAACGCCTACGATGAAGGCGTCTTCCAAGGCCGCGTTAGTAGATACCCTTTTCCGGATCACCAGTCAGTCTCTTTCATTGCGTGCAAGTGCCATGCTCACCGTTGTCCACAGCGTTCCACCCTTCTCGTACCTCCAATTGGTCACACGAGAAATGCATGCTTGGCTGTCTGGCTCGGATGCCCGTGTGGCCGTGCTTCATTGTAAAGGTACTGTCTCATTCTCTTCCTCCTGTGAGTCCGAGTGAGACGCCGTTTGGCAATCTAGCTGGCAAAGGGAGGTCAGGCACCGTCGCATGCGCGTATTTGCTCTCACGTTACGCTCCGCCGTCCGGGTCAATGCCCGCTCTCCATGACAGCCTCGGCGATTGGTCGCTGATCGGAGACAAGGATGGCCTCCAGACTCCGTCGTCGGAGATATCCGCAGCCAGAATTGACCCTCGTCCCGCTTCCGTCCCTTTGGGCGCGGAACTCTCCCGAGTTTCATCGGAACCCGTGTCAGACACGCTAGAAATGGTTCTTAATCTCCATACGTCTAGACGCATGAAACCTTCTAGATTTCACCCCGACGTGTCAAAAAAGACCAAGATGGGTGTCAGCATACCAAGCCAACAACGATGGCTGTTTTACTGGTCGCAAGTCCTAGCTGGAAAGGGACCTCCATCGCTACGGGGGTTCCAAACAAACGGCCATTCGGAAATTTTGCGTGAAAAGTCGCCTCAAATCACCACAGTAAAACTTACCAAGCTCATAATTCGAATGCGCGAACCATCCAGGATACAGCCCCACCTTGTGCAAGCAGCAAGTGTAGTAATAACGAGCGCCGGCAAAGGTCGTGCAATGAGTGAATCGACGACAGGAAAGCTCTGGGCATGTCTGGCGCGATACAGTGACCGCCTTATTGATGAACTCGACCACTTGGAGGAAGAGCCAAGCAGCGGTACGATACGGTCTCCCTTCAAAAGCGATCGATGGGACAGGACAAAGATGATACATAGTTTTGCTCGGATGGGCATATCGGACGTCCAAACGAGTCAACAAGGCACGAGTGTATGTCCTGTCACCTCCCATTCCAGTTTACTCTGATGGTCAACCGACGCAGAGGAAGCCAGTTTCGACTTACATCCTACGCCCCGTAAATGGAGCTGAAGGAGATTGGGTCAAATTGCACGAGCCAATACCTGGGGCTAACTATCAAATTCCTCACCAACGCACACCGGGGTCTGAAAGTTCTTCGTTTGCCTTTATTTCGCCGCCGGCGACAGAGGACGACGCAGAAGACGCGTCAGGCATTATGCTTGAAGCGGATCGCGAACTTCGTATTAAACTTTTCGTGGGCGAGGTCCTCAACTTGCTCTACCTTTGGACGAGATTACTCATTTACCATTCGCAGGTTGCTCTCGGATGGGTGTGGATCATCCCTGCGTTCCACGTATCGCCTGATGCACCGTCATCTAATATCGTTCTTTCCAACAATGACATCGACTTTGCTATTGGGATCGGTAAGGCGCTGGTTGACATGAAAATTTCGTTTGCCTTGCAGACGTGTAATCAAGGTTCCTGACTTTGACGAATTTACTCTCTTCTTTATGAGACTGTCGGATAAGCTGTGTGGACGTAGTCAAGACATGCTACTAGCCCCGATTCGAACAAGATGTTCTAGAAACTTGAGGCAGCCAGAAAATTTCTGAGGATGTGAGAGCACTTGAGAGCCATTTTCAAAGGGGAAAAAGGATTGACCGAGACTACGGAGAGCGGCAAAGATTTCCGGTTGCTTGACGATGGTGACTGTAACGGTGAGCTGTCGTGAGTGGGATGAACGATTAAGAGTCGTGAAGCACCTCTCAAGATCGTAATGGTCACGGGCAGTGTGGGTGTGTGATTGTCTTGGCTTCATGACTTGGTTTTCCAGAGTCCATTGAAGCATCTTCACCAACCCTGTCACGTGCGATAAATGTTCACCTTGAACATGATTGATTAATTCAAGTTCTTGGAGGTTGGTCTTCACTTCTGCCTCACTGACTAGAACCGAATCAGATGGAAAGATTATAAACAGAAATGCATCTCCGCGTGCGAATCTACGCACAGGTTCTGCGGCTCCTGATGTCAGGCATTGTGGTTAAAAATACCCACATGTCCCACATCTACATCAGATTGTTCCCCCCGCCTTCATGGTTTAACGGAGACGCATGGGAATCCTGATCTTATATATATGAACATTGCAGTGAAACCACAATCGAGCTGATCGGAGGCTGTCAGCCTCGCTGGTGTCAAGCGTGTGCTTGGATTCCCTCGACTTCTTGTTAGCATCACCCCGGTTAGCTGCCCATGCTTCCCTATTCCCTCAAAGTCGTATGGTTCTGTCTTTCACTGACAGGTAAGACGGGCCAGTTTCTGATGAGGCCGTCTCTTTGATCGTGTCGACAGGCATCGTGGCATGCTGGACGGTACTGTTCATGTTCTCAAGGGCCATCAGTAGTTACTGGGGCCCGATTTTGTATTGCGTTTTTGCAACATTATTGCAAGGCATATTCTGTCTTGGTGCGACGTGACGTGCGGTTGCCGAGGAACCGCGTTATTGATCTCTTTTTCATAGGGCTGGTTTACGACATGAATCCATTTCAAATGCCAAAAGCTTTTTGCATCGGTGAGCACGTCGATCCAATGCTGAAGCTGAACCGCTTGCTGAATCGTACAGTGCAGTTCAGACCTTCGTAATTTATTACTCCGCGTGGTCCCTCACAGGGGTCTGTGCTGCATTCACGTTCGCTACGTCCAGCTCTGTATTATGGCCTTCATGGAGACGACCAACAACCTCGTGCGTAAAGTTTAGCCTGTTTGCTTCGCTTGATGAAACACATACATTACTAGGACACTCGCATGGAAGAACAAGTATTGTATCCCTATCTTCGTGTTTCCCCTCGCTTGCCTATCTATCTCAGTCCCAGTTCTACTGAGAGTAAACGCCATTCAACCAACCAACGATCTCCACTGTGATGCCAGTCATCCAGAGTGGTAAGCTGATTCAATGATCAATGACCTAGCACAGCCCTCTCATCTGAAACTCGATCAATGCAGGGGACGCTTTCTTGGATATGCTGGCTTCTCTATGATTCTTACCATTCCCTGCTTGTTCCTTTCCGTGATGGCGGCCCGTCGAGTGCATCAACTGCATCGTGACATCCAGCGCTCCATAAAGTATAGTATAGGTCATTTAAGCAATGGACAGAGTGTCCCCTCGGAGAGGATGAAGAGCCCAGTGGTACCAAGTAATGACGAGCAGCCTGCGTCGATGGACCCCGAAATTCAATATTCCTCGCAACCGACGAGTGCCATAGTAGATACACCGTCGTACGACGTCGCGGGCAGATCGCCTACTGCAACCTTTGGGCCACGCGCGTCACCGAAACAGTCTGAGCCGGCTGAAGAGGAGCCTGAGCGTCCGCCAAGGCGAGTGGGCAGCATGATGATGTCGTGTAAGTTGCAATGCTGGATTGGATATGGTGGGATTGACATACCGTTCAGCGATGACGAACGTTGCATCACCCCCGAAGCCCAATCTTGTCCCGGCTATCTGGAGGTTGATTTTGTTTCAAATGCAAGTTGTACATACGATCTGGATCCGCTTGGAATGCTGATGTGCTGTGCAGGGTGTTCTTTACCATTCAGTGCCTTGCTGCGCTGTCGACGGTGATCGATGTTGCGCGACACCAGTCTACGCCGACACCGTTTGGGTCGCAGCATATCGCACTCATCTTGGTGGTCTGGGGACCTGCGCTCCTTTTTGGTGAGTACACAGCATCCGTACATACCAGGGTTGATCCGGACATATGATGGCAGGGCATTTACCGGCTGTTCGACGCCAGTTGATGTTCTGGAAGTAGTTATTTAGTTTACTATGTTGGGGTGACGGCGGAAAATCACGGTCCGACTGACAAATTCAAAAATCCCCAATGTATTCGCCGACGCGTTTGCTGGCGCCTTCACGCCAGTTTCCCCTCCGTCGTCCAATTCCTTTTTATTTTTGTGAACGCTGGAATGCCTCGCGACGCTGCCTTGTTCGTACGTGTTGATATGTTGAAATTTAGTAGCGAAAGGAATGTATGCAGGGTCGGGTGGAGTCACGGAGGTTCGGGGAGGTGGCAACCCCAAAGAATTTACACTGCATAAAAACCGGCTACGCGCACACATTCACCCTGTCTCCCGCTCCTTGACCACCTTCCCCTTTCATGTCTTCGGTGCCTCCCGCCCATCCCTCGCCGCCGCACATGGCGACCTCCACTCCGCCCATCAAACCCAAAACCGACCCCGTCGACCCAGCGCAGTTTGTCGATGACCCAGAACACACACCCGTCGACGCCAACATTCCCGACAACTACGTCTCCTACACTCTCAAGCACCAAAAGGCGTTGCCTCCAGTGACTTGGGATAATCTCCTGGAGAACCTCAACTGGCTCCACGTTGGCATTCTTGGTCTCACCCCACTGTTGGGGCTTGCTGGCGCGTACTACACACCGCTCAGATGGGAGACGGCCGTTTGGGCTGTCGTCTACTACTACATGACTGGCCTTGGTTCGTCTCAATTTTTTCCCCATCTAAATAGGTTTGATGTTTTTTTTTAGGCATAACAGCGGGTTACCACCGTCTTTGGGCCCACCGCTCATACAACGCGTCTAAACCCCTCCAGTATGCGCTTGCCCTGTTTGGCGCTGGTGCTGTGGAGGGCTCAATCAGATGGTGGGCTCGTGGTCACCGTGCTCATCACCGGTATACCGACACCGACCTTGACCCCTACAATGCCCATAAAGGGCTGCTGTGGTCCCACATTGGATGGATGATCTTGAAACCTCGTCGCAAGCCTGGCGTAGCTGATGTTAGTGACCTGTCAAAAAACGACGTTGTCAAGTGGCAACACCGTCACTACCTCAAGCTGGTGTTCATCATGGGCGTTATCTTCCCCACGCTTGTTGCCGGTCTTGGTTGGGGCGACTGGATGGGTGGTTATGTATACGCCGGTTTGTTGAGATTAGTCTTTGTCCATCATGTAAGTGTTAGGGACACGTTCGAGATCCTCCGCTCAATTTTTTTTTGGGTAGTCTACATTCTGTGTCAACTCACTCGCTCACTGGTTGGGTGAGACACCTTTCGACGACAAGCATACTCCTCGTGACCACGTGGTCACCGCGTTGGTTACCATCGGGGAGGGCTACCACAACTTCCACCACCAGTTCCCCATGGACTACCGTAACGCTATTAAATGGTACCAATACGATCCCACCAAGTGGTTCATCTGGGTTTGTCAAACGCTTGGTCTTGCATCGCACCTCAAGGTATAGTTGCTGTTGGCTCCGCTTGTCGATGCGTGTAGATTGATCCGTCTTGCAGATGTTCCCCGAGAATGAGGTCCGTAAAGGCCAACTCACTATGGAACTCAAACGCCTGCGCGAAACTCAGGAGAAACTATCCTGGCCATCCGATAATAGCCATCTTCCTATCATCAACTGGGAGAGCTGTGAGTAACGAACATGTATGCTGTCTCGTTGCGTTGACTCGTGTATAGACCAAAACCAAGCCAAGACGCGTCCCTTGATCTGTATTGCTGGTCTTATTCATGATGTGTCGGACTTCCTTGATGAGCATCCTGGGGGTCGGCACCTCTTGACCAAGAACATTGGCCGGGATGCTACGACTGCCTTTTTCGGTGGCGTCTATGACCACAGCAATGCTGCGCACAACGTAAGTTTTGCTGTACCTCTTGTCCGGCAGAGTTCTAAGAGCGTTGTTAGCTGCTGGCCATGAAACGAGTGGGTGTCCTACATGGGGGTGCCCCACATGGACTTGAGGATAAGACGATTCCACCGAGCCAACGTCTTCGCATCGCCCGTTATAACGAACTTAGTGCAAGTGGATACAGCTCGGCCGCCCTCTCGGATGGTGAGGGTCTCATGGGATAGTTGGGGGAGGCATGAAGCGGTAAATAAATTTTTGTGCATCAGTAGGCTTTCTTTTCTACCGGCGCACTGTTGTTAGTTGCTATAATGCCTTGTCATGCCTCGATGAAGATACATAGATAGATAGGTGATCACTTTGGTAGAGAGATGCAGTGGACAGATACATACAAGTCTGCGACGTGTGTCAAGGGCCAAAGTTCTGGACTCCGTCATGGAAATTAATTTTCCCTACGACTGGCCCATTGGGGAGGAAGCAGAAGTGTCTTGACAGCTTGACATCATTCATGTATTTCGAGCCGACGGTAGACGTTGGGTTTGATGCGCACACACTTCTGCACTCTTGTCGGAGAGGCCAGGGGAACTGCGGTCAAGTCGCCCGATCACGAGCTTTTCCGAGTCGGAACCGCGAGTCATCAGGGTGTCACGCCAACGGGGGGACACGGTGATGCGTCAGTAGAGGCGGTAGAGGACTTCAAGTTCAAGTCGAATCTCGATTATAGGTACCCGTCATGAGGTGTACTAAGCCAACGGACAGCCGGGCAACGCTGATCACGACGTTTGGATACGGAGAAGAAGGTCGACGGGGACTACGTACGGTCGCCGTTCCTTGGAGACCATCTCCCCGAGACAGACCGCGTTCTTGTGGCTGAATAGACGAATATTTGAGCAGATGCCTGTCTCATCTTATCACCCCTCCTTAGCGCTGCACTTGCCGGCATTCCCTTTAGGCGACAAGCTGAGAAAGGGCAGAGTGGACGTTGCGAAGGCACCCAACCGAAGCGTGGGGATACGAAACGAGGCTATAATATATGTACAAGCCTAGCCCCCGATTACTCTCGTCCTGCACCGACTCAAACATCCCATCATCATGGCACCAAGACGACACAGGGACGACGACCCCCTCGCCCGCGCAATCGCACCACCGCTGAACGAGTCCCCAGCAGAGCGCGAGCTCCGAATAGCCGCAGAGCTGGAAGCAAAGCGTGTCTCCGACGCAATCGACGACGAGCTCAACCGCCAACGCATTGCAGAAAAGAAGAACCCAAGACCCGTCAAGATACTTCTTCTCGGTGCGTCCTCCACTCCTTCTTGTACTCCCGCCCCGCCCTGCAACCTGCCTTCCCCTCCAGGTCAGAGCGAATCTGGTACGTTTGCACCCGGCGGTCTCGTTATCCCCACTCAGCGCCCTCTTCACAGGAAAATCTACCACCCTCAAGAGTAGGTGATGGCATAGCCTCTGATTGTGCTGACAGGACTGATCGCTGCCTATATCTAGATTTCCAGCTCATGCATTCTCCAAAGGTCAGGACAGCGCTCTTGGCGGATCATATGGCAACCCGTTCACCTCGGTTTGTGCTAGGCTTTCCGTGCCGAGAAAGCATCCTGGCGCGCCGTCATCCAGCTCAACGTCGTCCAGTCCATCCACGCCATCCTCGACCTCATAGCCACAGCCCACGCCGCCTCCAACCTCGCCTCATCATCCGCGTCTGTATCGAGCGCCCATGCTTCCTCGTCATCAACCGGCCCCTCGTCCGCTGGCGCAGCAAAAGAGTATCCGCCACTCACACCCGAACATCTCAAGCTCAAGATGAGACTCGCTCCACTCATTCAGGTCGAGGCCGCTTTGATCCGTAAACTACTTCCTCCGGATCAAATCGAGGGTTTGGCCCGTTCCAATCTGACTTCTTTCCCGTTTCACCAAGAGATTAGCGTCAACTCGAGTGCCACCTGGAAGAACGCCTTCAACCGCTTGCTGCGCAATGCCACTAACCGCGACAGCTGCGATAGCATAGACTTGATCAACTGGTCGGATCCCGACGATCCTGGGGTGATCCTGCACGCCTGCTCTGATGATATGGTGAAGCTATGGAAGGACCCCACGATCATGAAACTGATGGAAGTTGAAAAGATGCGACCGGAAGAGATGGCCGGATTGTGAGTCGTGCCATTGATTCTCGTGGCTTCGGATGCTCAACCCATGTCACACCAGTTTCTTGGACGCGCTGGATCGAGTGACGTCGCCGAAATACATACCCACAGATGGTATATTTTCCCCTTGATGCGCTTTGTGTCGGGCTTACAGGTTACTATATAGATGATATCCTCCGTGCCCGGTTGAAGACGGTCGGTGTGTCTGAACACCGTTTTCAGGTCAAGACTGGTGCATAGACTTTCTCTACATTGAACGGCGGATGTTTACAAGATTTCAGGACACCTCGGGAGCTCCATGAGCAGTGACTGGCGTGTGTTTGATGTCGGTGGACAACGGTCACTGGTGAGTCCGTTTTCGGCGATTTTCGGTTTATCACCTAACTCCGCCCCGTCTGATAGAGAGGTACGGCGTTTCATGGGTCTGTGTCAACACAACTGACACCGTTTGCTAGCTGCATGGGTACCTTACTTTGACGATATGAACGCCATCATTTTCTTGGCTCCGATAAGTTGCTTTGACCAGGTCCTCCAAGAGGACCCGACCGTGAACAGGCTGGTCAGTTGCCCTCCATAGTGGCTTGAAGCTCTTTGAACTAAACGTCTCTAGGCGGACTCTTTCCTCCTTTGGAAGAGCATCGTTTCAAATCCCCTTTTGAAGAAGACGGATCTGGTGCTCTTCCTCAACAAGTGCGACATCTTACGCGCGAAACTTGAATCGGGAATTCGCTTAGGTGACTACATCACCAGTTATGGCGGCCGACCAAATGACTTTGAGAGTGCAAGTTCATGTCCGTTTGATTTTGATTGTCATCTTCTTTGTCACTGAGGCCGTGATCCGCCATCTACAGACCTTAGAAAAAAATTTGCTGGATTGATGAAGGAGCATGCGGGCGATAGGCCATTCTATTGCCACTTTACGTCTGTCACGGTGCGTCGATGCATGTCCACTTTAGGGTGCACTTTGATTTTATTTGGTCTCGTTCAGGATACACAATCAACGTCGTTGATATTACAAAATGGCAAGTATACTACTTGTTCCGCAATCTTGGTATCTGACCCCACGCTAGTACAAGATGTGATCGTACGAGACAACCTCAAGAGGAGTGCCCTCGTCGGGTAGTCGAAAACGGTAACCATCATCATCGCATTTGTTTCTTTGTTCGGCACTACGCATATCAAGATCTCAATCGGTCACCCTATGGACACTGTGTCACACTTGGATCCCATCTGGAACGGCTCCACGCTGCTGTACTGTACACTATTCGTCAAAAGTATTTTTCGTCAGTGATGTGCACGCTCATTTTATTTTATTTTTCCTCGTCGCATACTCTACATGCGATGCTCCTAGTCGTTTGTCCCTCTGTTGGTGTTACTAGACTTTCCGCCCCCCCCACTCTTTTCCTGAAAACGGTATGCATAGCTTATTATTTAGGTTGACGGGAGGTCTGGTGTTTTCTTCTTCTTTATGTATTCGCTTCGAGTTGGAATCACTATGGTATTCCCTTGGACTTGTGTCAAATGTGTCAAGTCGGTGCCATACTGCTGGCTGGGTCGATGTGATCACCAGTCTAGCGATGTCCTAGGTGCGTTCGAAATCAATTGCAAGACTGTTGAGGCATCGATGGCATGTTTTGATCAATTGGGTGATGCGTGCTACTGCGGCATCGACAATCACAGCCTTGTAATATTATACGTCCAGTCCGGTGCGTGGTCCTGTGCATCGAGCGCTGCGGCCCTGGTGCACCCGTGGCACGACAAACGGCTTGATCAAACAGTGGAGTCGGTCCCACAGCGACGGACCCCCCAACATGATCTATTGCAATTTTGAATCTACTAGTATCGTACGACGCACCTGTGTCCGACTCGTTAACTAGCCTCTTATACTCGGAGGGCGATACACATATTGATGCGGCATCAATCTCCTATATCTATCATCCGGGCTTGACAGAATCGGCATTACTCTTTGTATTTTGAATTCGTGGCCCGTCTGAATCGCGGGTTGTCCGGTCAATGTCACCACTAGTACTGTTATGATCAAACAGTATTATCCGAGTCGGCCCCCGAGGTGGCGTCGAGGGCTAGAACTCGTCAGGTAACGTATGTGGCTTGCAATGGAATCAACCCAGAGAAAGGACTGGTCTGGCTCCGAACGGCACAAGTCATACATACTTTGTGAGAGAAAACACCTGGAATTCTCTATTGAATGAATACCGTACACATGGCATTGAAAGCGGGAAAAAAAAATCAAGGGGAAAAAAAGCATAGTACAAATGCAAATTAATGCGAGTGAAAATTTGGTGAGAAATGTACATGCAGGATCATTGAATCAGCTTTTTGAACCATCACTAAAGACAGAGGGCGAGTGAGTTACGTGCGAAGACGGAGGCTATCGTCGGACGCGTTGGAGATGACGTCCCAGCTGCTCGAACCCCCGCCAACGCTGCTCTGAGCATCGCTCCAAGAGTCGACACTGGACATGCTGCTGCTTCGAGAGAGCGATCTCACACTTGCCGATCCCGTGTGCGGATAGGGATCGGATGGGGCTGTAAATGCACCAGGCACGTGTGTGGGAGTAGGTTCTGGTCTCGGTAACCAATTGTCCTCGTCTTCGGCGCTTGACCAAGTGCTGTGGATGGAAGAGGGTTCGGGAGAAGGGGAGGGTGAGAAGGGTGGCGTACTTCCGGTGGTAGAGGGAGATGGAATCGTGAGTGGCGATTGCGAATTCTCGTCGGATAGTCCGGAACGGATGGACGGCAATGCAAGCATGTGACCCTGGAGAGATGGGTGGAGCGAGGTGTCCTCCATCCATTGTCTACGGCGCCTCGCCGCGATGGAGGACTCGACGACGTCTTCCCACCTTTCAAGGACCTCGTTGGGATCAAGATCATCCGCCATGTCGGTATCGTCATCCAAGTTCACGACTATGTTGAGCCTTGGGGACGGGGGCATCGAGCCACCGAACGAGGACGCGTCGTCTGTGAGATAACCCATGTTCTGGGCAGCATTTTGCTTGTATTCCCTCAAGGTTTCCATACTTGCTGACTTCCTCACCCTTCCCTGCTTCTCCTCCCATCGGACGAGCTCTTCCCGTTCCCTCGCATGCCTTGCAAACATCTCGTCCCAGACCGATACGACGGGAGCGTGGGTGGCGTTATTTGACCGTATCCAGGTCGATTTGAGCACCCACTCGGTGTCCAGCATGGCAAGATACGTGACGTCTTTCCAAACGCCGGCCATGCCCTCACCCTCTGGCTGATAAACGGCTCTCCGCTTGGTCCCTTCATGCACGAAGCCAGCGCCGATGAACAAGCGCAAGGCTCTGTCTTTGAAAGGCGTATCGAGGACGGCAGCTTGTACGCGATGAAACTTGAGTTCTTCAAACGCCCATCGGGTTATGAGTTGTACAGCTTCGCGAGCATAGCCACGATGCTGCATGTCGGGCTTGATGATGACGCCAATATTGGCCTCGCCTGCTGGGTTAATCACAGAACCGCCGTGCAGGTAGATGAGTCCGACCGTTGTGTCAGTCAGTGAGGGTGGCACGACGGTGGTCGAGGATGGTGGGCCGTTTACGGGTTCTGGATCCCAGAGGGAGTCATCGTCAAAGGCGTAATTGTTTTCGTGTGGGGGGTAAGCCGCTTTCCTTACGATCCGGGCACAGAGAAGACAGTCATCTGAAAAGGCGGTTAAGTCTGGGAAGGGTGATTGGCCTGGTTCGACGGCAGTCCTCCTGAACGTCTGCCAGAGCTCATGTATGGTGGCGTACTGAAAGAGATCGCCAAATAGCAATAAAATGTTGTCTGATTGGAGCTGAGCGTTCATCGTTTTGGAGGGAGTGGTGGGATGGATGGGCGTTCGAGATGTGGCGGGGGTAGGAAGGGATGTGAGAGTATATACTTAGGAGCGCATGCTGTAGAAGAAGCGCTCGTGGAATCAATAGACTTGTGGCTGTGACTCCAATGTAACGATATTGACTTTGTTCTGTTAAGTTTCCAAGTCAACATTCTAGAGAGACCAAATACCTCAGGACTTACACATTTCGTCGTATATACAACCGACGGTAATTAACCCAATCGTATAGGATGGAAGAACACGAGGCCTGTCAAGTGTGGAGCTGAGAGAATCTTCGCCACTATCAATACAATCAGAAAGTCAACAACCGACCAGAGATGGGTTCGAAACTCAATTTCACCTGAGAAGATAGCTTTCAGACATTCGAGTTCCATGATGAACGGGGCCGAGAATCTGACAGCACGCCGATATGAGTGAACGGGTCTCGAGCTAGGACGTAGGACATTTAGAGGTGCGACATCGGCAAGTCACGGGCCGTGAAAATTTCCCAGGACTTGCAAACCTCCGAGTCAAGACTTGGTACATTATCAACTCGTCCAATGAGTCTGAGTGTATCGCGCAATGCAGTGAGCGCCTTACACACCAGACTTGTTCGTAGAAACCTTTTCTCTTCCCAAGCACTTCCAAAACTAGACTCCAAGGCTTACTCAAAGACTCTACTTCTCCCAAGGACAGCCTTTCCCCTCTGGGCTGACGCCGCAAAGTCGGAGGAACTGTTCAGAAGGAAAACATGCGACGACCTCTATAAATGGCAGGTTCGTTACGCGTATTTTCGTGTCGTACGTCTTATTTCAACCTATCACAGGCCCAAAATGCCAAAGGTCCCTGGTTTGTGATGCACGACGGGCCACCGTATGCAAATGGGCACCTTCATATTGGTATGTCATCTTAGCTATTCACTATCTCATTGTTTAAGTTAACCGTCCAGGCCACGCCCTGAACAAGATCCTCAAGGACATCATTAATCGTTTTCATGTTTCCATCGGTGATCGCGTCCAGTCCGTGAAATCCCGTGTCTCGTTTAAAGAAACTAATATGAATAACGTGAATAGTTATTTTCCTGGATGGGACTGCCATGGATTACCCATAGAGAACAAAGCCCTTCAAGATTTAACAGTGAGGTTGCCTCAAGGATGGTCAATTTGAAATAAACCGTGTCTTCTTTTTGACCAGGAGGACCCTCATTCACTTTCCTCTGCTGCCATCCGTAGTGCAGCGAGGAACACCGCCGAGCGAGAGATGGGGATCCAACGGGGAGAATTTGAAAAGTTTGGTATCATGGCGGACTGGAGCAAAGAGTCGACTTATCGCACATTTGGTGACTATTTCTCCGAGAAAATTATTTCGGTGCTGAATGTGTTATAGATCACCAGTATGAGATGCGACAACTTCGTATATTTCAACAGATGGTGTCCAAAGGTGCTTTGCTTTATATCGAATAGCATTCTATCGACTTGCTGACCACTTTCTAGGTCTTATTTATCGAGACTATCGACCTGTTTACTTCTCTCCATCCTCACATTCTGCCCTGGCGGAGGCTGAGCTCGTATACAAGGATGATCATATCTCACATTCGGTATATGTAGCATTTACACTTGACCCTGCCCAATCCGATAACCTTCAAGATCCTCAACTAAGCAGCATAGTTAAACCCGGCGAGAAAGAGACCATTCGTCTGCTTGTCTGGACAACCACCCCTTGGACCCTCAGTGCTAATATGGTATGTCGCAACACTACGAGACGATGCGCATCCTGGTAACCTCAATTTATTAGGGTATTGCAGTGCATCCGGAACTTATTTATACCATCGTGCGGACTCCACGGCAGTCCGGGCTTCTTGTTGTCGCAAAGGATCGACTTTCGGCACTCGAGCGTGTGCTTGGCCCACGTTCAGAGATCGAAGTGATCACAGAGTTGCCTGGCTCGACCCTTGTCGGCCTTGGTTACCAAATCATTTTTGCCAATGGAACGCGTGGCGAAACGCCCTGCGAGTTCCAGAACCCAAGCGTCATATCAGCGATGCATGTTACTGCTGATTCTGGAACAGGGTTGGTGCATTGTGCGCCAGCACATGGTGCCGAAGATTACCTTGCCTTGCGTTCCCAGGGTCTCTTTGGCTCGGGCATGTTGTGTCATGTGGACGGCGAGGGTAAATTCTCGCAATGCGTGACAGATGTCGTACCCCCAGAGATGGGTGGCGATACCCTTGTCGGTTTGGACGTGCTGAAGGAAGGATCCAAGGCTATCGTAAAGATATTGGAAGGTCGTGGAGCACTCTTGGCTGTTGAGAGGATCAAACACAGATACCCGTATGATTGGAAAACGAACGAGCCCGTCATTGTAACGTGAGGTTTTCATGTTGTTGACCAAACCAATCTGAGTGCCAACTATCTCTATTTCTTACAGAGCGACTTCGCAGTGGTTCGCAAATCTGGACGATATTAAAGAGAATGCACTGAACGCGCTCGAAGAAGTGTCATTCTTTCCCCCCGCTTGTACGTGGTGATAAAGGGCCTCTGTAGATGGCTATTGACGCTGCTATTCAGCCCGCAATCGTCTTACGACGTTTGTCCGGTCTCGCTCGGAATGGTGTATCTCTCGCCAACGTGTCTGGGGTGTCCCGATACCATCACTGCACCATGTTCCTAGTGGCACAACCATCCTCACCCCCCCTTCTCTTTCTCACATCTTGCGCGTGCTAGACAAGAATGGTATTGGCTACTGGTGGGACGGACCTGTCAGTGACTTTATCTCTCCAGAGCTCGTTGCCGAATACGGAGCGAATGGCTGGGAAAAGGGCACGGATACGATGGATGTATGGTTCGACAGTGGAACGAGTTGGTCTATGCTGGCCGAGATGGAAGGAAATAAGCATCGCGCAGATATCTGTATTGAAGGGTCGGATCAACATCGGGGATGGTTCCAGAGTCAGCTGCTCACTGCGATCGGTAGTGCCGACGGTAATGCGACGCCGGCGAGCCCATATGGTGCGTTGATCACTCATGGTATGGTGCTTGACGAGGCTGGCAAGAAAATGAGCAAGTCGCTTGGTAACGTGATAAGTCCGTTGACAGTCATTCATGGTGGAGTGGTAGGTCTTGTATCATTGTGGAACCTTTGCCCCCGAGATTGACAAGCCATAGGACAAAAAGAAGGAGCCCGCTTACGGAGCAGACGTCCTTCGGCTTTGGGTAGCAACAGTCGAGTATTGGCGTGACATGTCTATCGGACCTACCGTGCTTGCGCAAACTGCGGAGTCTGTGAGGAAAATACGAAATTCTGCTAGATTCTTGCTCGGGAACATTGGTTCAGCGACTTCGCAAGACCACACGAGTGTTGAGAAGAAGGACATGGGTTTGGTTCGTATTTCTTTCCCGATGAATTCACGACCAACTTACCTAGGAGTAGGCGGAGCGGTATGTCATGAATGAATTGTACGAGCTTGAAAGGACGGCTCTTGAGGGCTATGCTACGTACAACTTTCCTCGAGGTATGTCTTGGATGTGGGCAGCTACCGCACTGTACTGACGGTCCATTCAAGTCATGGTTGCATTGACGAATTTCGCCAATATTTCCCTCTCGTCTCTGTACTTTGATATCACCAAAGATGTTTTGTATGCCAACGATATCCACAGTATGGAGCGTCGTGTGGTGGTTGATACGCTCAAACGGGTGAGTGTTAACTACGGTTGGGTTCCAGAAGGCTATTCACACTCGTTAGGTGCTACAAACCATGACGTCAGTATTGGCTCCAGTGCTTCCCTACCTCGCAGAAGAGATACATGCACACCAAACAATTGAACCTTCAGGACGCTCTTTCTTTGCCAGCAAGTGGGAACCGTTAGTAGGTCTGATCGTTGGACGCATGAACGGTAATTGAAATATGCTTGATAGAGTAGCGAATGGGACGATCCTCAGGCAGAAAAAGACATGGGCAGCCTGTTGACTGCGCGGAGCGCTGTACTGTCGCTCTTGGAGAAGGCTCGTGGGGACAAGTATGTACTTTACCAGGAGAGAAGGCTCACGCTGACGTTACTCAGGAATCTGAAGAGTGCTTTGGAAGCGCAAGTGGTGATCACCTTGCCGCCTGATGCAACACGACTGGAGTTTGTGGAATTGCTAAGGCGTGAAGGTAAGCATGACAGCTAGTTTGGAGACGTGAGCTGAGTCAAGGACGTGGCTTAGCCGACTTTTTAAAGACGCTCTTCATTGTCTCTGACGTCACGCTGACCGACGAGGTTGATGCGACGACGGATTCTTCAGCGTGGCATTATGAAGGTTCATTGCGGATGCCAGGTATGTCCAGTCATCGTCATACATCGCACTGGATCTGAAGCAGTCCGATAGGCTCGGATGCTGAGATAGGTCTCCATGTTCGACCTGCCTCGTTGGGTAAATGTCCCCGCTGTTGGACATACACGCGGCATGAGCGAGAGGAGCTGTGTTTGAGGTGTGCGGACGCTGTGAGGGGTGTCGACAGGGGTTAATGTACAAAAGAGGAAATGACACTTGTTCAATCAATTGTTCTGACTTTGGTAGTCGACCGTCGTCGTCGTCGATGGGTTCTGAAAGCTTGCAGATAACAATACCAGGTAATAACGTTTGTCTCGTCTCGTCCTGTCTTTGAACTGCTCACTTACAGCAGTACAGACTTGGACGAGGATGACTTTCAGACCACCCCAGTCCCGTTTGGTCGTGCTGGCACGTTTGGGTTTGGCGGTGCATCTGGACCAGAGTCCCCGACTCTCCTTACACCGACGACGGCGGTGACTGCCGAAAAGAGTTTCTTCAGCGCACACACGCGAGGCGATTCTCTGGCCTCCGACGACTCTTTTCTCGACCATGCACCACGCAGACCCTTTGCACACGCTTCCCAATCCTCCGTCGCGACAACCTCCACATCCACCTCCGCGGGTACAGGCCCATCCTCGTTCAGCAAAAAGGCTTCTTTCGCCTCCATTCGAAACGCATTCAGGTCCACTTTGAAGAACAACGCCGACGTACCTCCGCTCCCTACCTTGGATCACCATCAGGTGTACCCGATTTTGAAGAATCCATTCAACAGATCAACCTCTTCGCTCGTGCACTCTGTCACCCCATCCTCGAAGCAAAGTAACCCTGCAAGTCCTCCACATCCGCATCCACGCCCTCCAACACCTGGTGAATCACGTCCCTCCCGGTCTACCTCCCGTCCCCGTGGCCACTCCGCAGTCCGCTCCTACCACTCACATTCTGGCTCAGTATTTTTCGGCTCAGAAAACGGCAGCGACCATGGCCATGGTTATCCGTTTGGTCATAACCCCAATCATGCATTCTCTTTTGGCCATCCGCCCAATTCACCACCCCCTGTGCCGCGTGTCCCTGAATCACTGGTCGCCCCGCGGAGTGAGAGTCCAATCGTCTCGGAGGACGAAAGTGAAGATCACACTTCGTCGAAAAGCCCCGCAGATTACGCGCTCCATGCTGTTTTTATTCGGTTCGCTACTCTCGCAGAGGCAAAGATTGATGCGTTCGTACGTGAAAGTCCGGTGAGCATCTTTTGATCCAGTACTGCGTCGCGGAACGTGTACACGGTCGTATCTGATCCGTTATTGGTTTTGGTATTTAGGACAATGATCCGATATTGACCGACTTCTTCGGTCCCTCCCTCGACCCACAATTCGATGAACTCCTCCAATCCCTGGGGAAAATCGCACAGAAACGCGCCAAGAATGTGATTGATGCCATTATGCGCTGGCGTCGGGGTATTCGTAACTCTCCAGCCAACCGATCTGGCCACCCGCGAATGGCTGAACGGGGTTCGCTCGCTGCAATATATGTCATGTGTAGAGCATTGGTCGCCGTTCTCTCCATGGTTCCCGCGAATGCACTCACCGATACGTTAGGCTATAGCTTGGAGGAGACCATTTTCGAACAATTTAGGCGGCCATTGCCATCCGTCAACCCCAATTACAAGCTGTGCGCGGAGCTATATGCTGGCGTCCTTGGCTGTTTAGCTAGTCTGAGGTGCGTTTTGGTCGTCCCAATAGCGTGGATTGTTGCTAATAAAAAAGTAGATTCATGAATGTCACAGACCGATTTCTCAACGAGCTCGCCCCCGTAGCGCACGGTCAAATTGCGAAGGACTTGGACACAAAGTTTGAGAACCTGGTCAAAGGTTTGCGGTACGTACAAATCAAAGTAAGTCTCCAGACAATTGGTTTATCATAACTGTCTAATGTAATTGACAGGTTTGGCCCCCAGAAGCATTCGAAGAGGGTGCTGAATTCATGGAATCTTTGGCGAAATCATTCGAGAATGCCCACGGTCTCCGTTTCAAAGTGGCTTTTGCGGAGACGCTCACGCGGTTGCTGCATCCTATTGGCAAGGTTGGGAACGCATTCCGTTGGTTGATAACATCTAAATAGATTTCTGTTCAGGCTGCTCAAGCAGAAGTAAACCACCCGCAGTGGGAGAAGGCGATAGAGAAGGTATACCCTCGTGCAAAGGAGATGATGTCAAAACCTCGGTATTGGCATGTCGCGTATCCCCTTGCAGTGACAGCGCTATGTGTAGCACCCCATCAGTTTTTCCTGAAGCACTGGACGGGGTGCTTTGAGTATGGAATCGGTAAATTAAAGGTGTGTTCACGGGTTACTTACTTGGGTTACTGCATCGAATTTTTGCTCACGTACACATTCATAGGACAAGCCATACCGTATACCCATCCTGAATGGGACAGTTCGCCTCATCTGGACGTATCTGTACCGTTGCCAAGACTCTGCGTCGACCGCCACATCAAAATTGGACGGGCTTTTAAAGCACTTCTTCCCTACCGGACGGCCGTCTGTCTTCCCGCCTGAGGAGCACCTCGAGCCATTCATTTGTATCGTGCATTTTGTTCTCTCTCGTCATTTCGAGTATGGTCGCGACTTTTGCATGGAGCTTCTCCAAGAGTCTACCAGTGCGAATGGTGCACTGGCTCCAGAGCGTGTTGGCATCCTGGTGCAGGCGATCCTCTTGACATTACATGGCCTCGAACGCGAGGAACCGACGCCAACATGGCCATCTAGCACAGATTTTTCGACGATACCATCATGGGACGATTACCCTTCCTCTGCCGATGTTCTTCCGGCCGCCGTCCTCTCGAAACCTGGCATTCAGGACTTTGTGGACCGTTTCGCTGCGGCAACCTCTGCCATTGCCCAAGCATGTTTCAAAGTGGTTGGCCACATGTCTCTGTTTGACGAACAATGGTCACTCGCACGTTCTTCTGCATCCAGCACTTCACCTTCATTTGAGGAATCCCATAATTTAGTCATCCGTCGGCATCCGGAAGGAGCCTTTGCGTATCCGAACCACCTCGTTTCTCACATCAGCATCTTGCAGTCATGCTATCAGTCATGGCCGCGATGCTTGCACACTCCATCGATCTCTCTCGTCGACGCGGTGGATATACTTTTGCGTGGTGTTGTGCATGTTGAGCCACGGGTGGGCGAAGTTGCAGGGGCGGCGCTGAGAAGGTTCATGAAAGACGCGTTGTATGCGCCAACTGTGCTCAAATGTTTCACTGCGTTCTTGTTCGACCCCAAGAATGTCGAGCGGGAGGGGACTGGCCATCGGATTCTTCTCGAAAGTGCTAGGTTATTGAATCTCTGGACCGGCGTGGTGGATGCATGGATCATCGGGCTCTCTCAGAAAACAAGACAGGACCTAACTGGAAATGATCTGCAGACTTCTCTTCAGCAGGCGGAGGAGGTCATTCTCGGTTCACTGTTCCTTCTTTCATACGAAGTGACCGCCATCCGGTGTGCTGGTGTCAAGCTTATACGTTCGCTTGTTCCTCTTTGCAAGAATCTCATTCTGGAGGGCCTCTCCGGCAACAACCCCACACCTTTCTCATTCTTGTTTTCGTCACTGTTCGAGAACAATCCAAAGGAATGTCCTCTCCTCCAGGGTTTCGACGAGTTGCTTGACCGCGCGGAGCTAGATCGTCTGCAACAGTGGAAACGGTCAGCGAAGCCGGATGTTCTTCTTCGAATTGCGGACAGCGGTATGGAGAAAGACCGCAAAATATGGCGTTTCGTCTATCCAGCATTTATGCGGACTTCACTCTCAAGCTGCGGCAAGCTCATCTCAAATTGTAGAGCCGTCGTCGAGGCGGCGACCATACGTTATCATCCCACGATGCTCCGACTTGCTGGAATATCGTATTCAAATAGTCGCACACACTCCTCCCGCTCCGCGGAACGAGACGGGTATAAACTGGTGAAGGACAACATGTTGCTTATCGACCAGTGGTATATCTGGACTAGGATACTTTGCTCCACGGCAGCAGTGTCGGACAATCGACTCGTGATGACGCAGGCCGGTCGCGAGCACGCTCGTGCACCTTCGGAATCAAACTTTGAGCGCGAGAGAATGTCGACGACGCGCTGTCTATTCAAGCACTTGACGCCATTTCTGGACGCGGACTATACCCCATTCCGAGATGCAGCCGTGTTGTCTATCAGTTCATTTCCTCTCGAAGGGTATCCTCAACTTCTAGAGGATCTCAATCTCTTCGCCTCTCGCCAATTTTACGATGAAGGACGGACCAAGCTAGGTTCGCCTGCGAGTGGAATTCGTTCTCGTCGACAAGCTCGCCTACATTCAGCAGTTGGTCGAATCTACTACCTCACTGCTCCCCATTTGCACTCTCTAAAGTCGTCGAGCAAGCAAGAGGCTTTATCCCACGCGCTCAAGTTCGTTCGGAACACACAAGCATTCCTCCTCGCACCCGACAACCGCGACAATTACGCTTTACAGCGTCTGCGCCGCTATTTTTGTGGACTACTTGAACGTCTCTTCGATGGTTCAGAGGAGCTCATTGAGGCGGACGGTGTCCTTCCGAATAACCATCTCGCTCTCTACCGTATGTGTGAAGAATGGTGTCAGTATGGTCCACAGAGCGAGTCTGCCAAAACAAGATTCATTCTGATGCAAAGGGCTACTACCGCAGCCATCAAGGATCCTGAGGCAGAGTCTGACGCTGGCGAGCGATTTCAACACGAGACAAAGCTCTTGTCGCATGCATCTGTCGGTGCACTGTCGTCGCTTTGCGTAAGTTGTAATTTCCTTCGGAGCGCAAGGGTACTAAGTGAACGCCGTAGCAATGGGCTTATCGTCAAGCCGACGCCGTTGAATTGAACTCCCCTACCCCCATTCCGGACTCTCTTAAACCGCTCGACGCTGCCCAGGTTCTGGATCGAATTCATGCTGTGTTTGAGGATGCTCAAGCCCCGCTGGTGGCCTTTGCCAAGTGAGCTGTCCTGTCCAATTTGCGAAGTGTACATATTTATTTCATTTTTTGTAGAAAAGCGCTACGATCTCTCCTCACCATGCCTCAGCCCGGCGCAGATCTACTGACAGACGTCCTCCGTCGAGGATTTTGTGATTCCACGACGATCTGCTTGAGCAGTTCTGCGTTCTTTGAGACCGTCTCGGACGTAATCTGTAGTGCATCAGCCCACGCGTTCACCTTTGCGCAGGTGGTCTGTCTTGGATTGGCGAATCTTTGTCATGGCGACATCACCATACGACGGCAAGCATTCAATATTCTTGTTGCCATACACGAGCAGTCAGCAGGTGTGATTGCCATGGCCGAGTTTGAAACAATGGTGGCCAATCATACCCCGAGCATCTACCTTCAAGCCCATCGGCTAGTCGGGGAATGTCTTGCGGGAGAACATCCAGAGAAAGCTTTCGACGTTCTCACCGAGGTTACAGCACTGCTCTTGCGCGTCCACCGTCATGGAAACGAAAGAGTTTGTCATCTCATGCTACAAAGCTTGGAACATTGGATGCCCAACCTCGACATCAATGCACTTGACACGTTAAAGTTGACCTTGACATCCAAGGGCAACTTGGTTGTGTATCACTTGCTCGCTCTTACGAAGCGATTTAGTAACGCACAACCCGAGCAAATCGCGGCGATCTGGGCTCGGCTTGTCGAGGTGCCAGACCCACTGACCGGACGAGCTGTTGCGTCTTTCCTAGTCAACGAGTCCGTCAAGGTCGCTACGAACGCATTCGTTAAGTGCGCTTCCGAAGTTATCGCGTGTCTCTCTCGTTCAGCGGCGGGTGTACAGATCTTTCAGGAGCTATGCAGTATTTGTGGGCCGGAAAGGATGCTCCCTACGTTTGAGCATCGGCTGGAGCAACCGACTCCAGAGGAGCTCGAACTGTGGTCTGACCTTGATGTACTGTTCGCGGACGACCAGCCCCGCCAAATCTTGGGTTCTGCTCAGTACGCCATGGTGTACCTTGGCTCTGTCTCGCTCGAGCGCATGTGGACAAACCTCGAACAGATACCCGTTATCCTTCTGGCCGTGTTCTGTCATTTGGATCACAGGGTCTCGATGCTACGATCGACTGCACGTCGTATGCTGTTCCACCTGATGAGAGCTTGCGTTCCCCGGTATCCACCGGCTATGGACAAGGCGGGACAACCTCTACTGTCAATCATCACCTTTATGGAGGGTCAGGGGGATTCCCTTTTCTGGTCAGAAAATGATGCGGAGGAGATAGTGATGCCTCGCATGAAGTACATCGTCGATCAAGTGGTGTCCGTCATTGGACAGTCCGTTCCTGATCTGGCAAAGAACCTGGTAGTCCGATCTATCCCCTACGTTGAACATTGTCACATTCGCAGCATCGCCAAACGGACCCTTCAGGTCTTTCGGTTACTGAACGTCCCCCTCTCCCAAGATGTCCTCGGGCACATGCTTAGTCGTCTGTACACTATCGTCAGTGACGATGAGACGGAGCTCCATCACTTTGCGGAAGCTATCATCTCTACACTTGTGGTCTCTGTGGCCTCCGATGATCTCAACCCTGCCCTCCTCCCTCGTCTCTTCTGGGCAACAGCCTCATGTCTCATGACAGCTGTTGAATCGGAATTTGCCGCAGCCCTCAAGCTCTTTATTGCTCTGCTTGCTAAGTTGGATCTGGACAACGCAGAGTTCGTTGAATCGGTGCTCGCCGAGCGTCCAGGGTCTTGGAACGGCATGGAAAGTTTACAGACGTGCCTCCTGAGCGGCTTGCGCTCAGCCACCACTATGGCTGATACCTTTGCGGCGCTTCAGCGGTTGACTAGGTTCTCAGATTCGCGACTCACTGAACCCTCGGAACGTCGTGTTTGTGACCTTTTCGCCCTCTCGCTCCCTTGGTGTTTGCATGCCATGTCTGGCGATGGTCGCGACGCTCCCCTGGACGACTTTTGTACCTCCATCGCCAAGCTTGCTTCCCAAGGAGGCTGGGAGACTATCTCTCGCATAATGACTTCTTTTGTCAAAAATCGCTTCCGTACCAAGGATGACTTTCTTCGGCAGTCCATCGCAGGGCTTCGCGAACATTTCTCGGCTACGCGCTGGCAAGAGATCGCCACCCTCCTCCTGGGCCTCGTTCTCAATAAAGAGCCTTGGGTGCGCATTCACACGATGCAAGTACTGAAAGCGTTCTTCCAGCAACGGGACTCGCGGAATGCACATTCGCTTGCAACCGAGCACTTGATGCCATTGTTACGACTTGTCGAGGGCGACTTGGCTGCCGAAGCACTCGACGTTCTCGAAGAGCCGACCAAGGTGTCTGGGGGCCAAAGTTCGCGCACCGTTCTTCGGATGAGCATGCACAGCTCGTTTAATGTTCCCCCTGTAGATGAAGGAGAGATATTTGGTGTTCCTGATGATTCAGGGTGGTGCATTCCTCGAGTCAAATTCCGGCGATCTATCTGCAGGAACAACATGATGGCAGTCGCGCAAACATGTATTGGTGCTCTCCGTCCGTCGTATGTCGATCTCGAGTCACGCTCGCAGATCATCTCCTTCTCCGACGCACTGGATGAGGACCTTGGTGTGTTAGTTCAGGACCTCCACGAGCTGAGCGAATTCTTCCAGAACACGAAGCTCCACCCCCGTGTCTTGATACCGAGCCAGCAATTGGAGGAACGCGTGGCGTCCATCATCGCCCGGTCGACGGACAATTCCAACGACGCACCTCAGACGCCGTTCACGGACGTTTTTCATATTGGCAAACCGAATGACTACTCGGACGATTCGGGGGATGATAGCGGTTCTGATTCGGAGCTTGATGCTTTTGTTTATGATTCTCCCACTTTTTATCAGAGTGCACCGAATGGTCGGGGACTCAATTAGAAGTATCTAACTGATTACACATCGAATTTGTACAGAAATAAAAAGTTGTGTGTGTATGCTGCTGTTGGGGCTGTATCCTGTGTTGCTGGTTGTGCGGTATACTGAAAGTGCTCGAGCGCTGTTTGCTGTGCGTCGCCCTGGTATGTCGTTCGGATGGTGTTGGTCGTGTGTAACTCGTGTGCGATGTAGTGAGCGTCGCGCTCGTATGCTGTTGGATGCGGTGGATGGTGTTGCTTGCTGTGCGATGCCCGTATGCTGTTCGGACTTGCTGTGCGATGGACGTTGCGCCGTGCCTATATGCTATTCTGTCCATTGGGTTGGGTTCTGCGGCAATGAGGGTGCTGATAGAACACATGACAACATTAAAACATACTCCGTTGTATTCACAAATTTTTCTAGGATGAAAGCCTTCAGGCTGTCTAGCTTTTCACTGGACTCGCGCGAGCCCAGCTCGTAGATTGAACTTGACCACGAGACACCTTGTAACTCCTGTAATGCGGTGGAGTAGGCCGTACGGGTTGTGACTGCGTATTGCCACTTGGGTCCTGCTACGGCCAGAAGCACAAGGCCGTTTGTGGCCGTGTGACTGTCGAAGATATCGGCACCATACCGTTCCAACTGTGACTTTGCATCCCTAAGCCCAGTCCTCGTATTGTCACGCTTGTTGGCTAGTCTCTCCCTCTTCACCTCCAACAGCATGACCGGTTCGAAGCTCTCAAGGTAAACATCGGAAGGTCCCCTGATTGTGTTATGCGTCTTGCGCGTTTTGAAGTCCACGATCGCGAAGTCAACCCGTGCCGTGCTAGTAGCAGTGCCTTCTAACTGACGTCGTACAATATGTTGTTGTAAAGCGACTAAGGTGGGGGTGTCTCGAGTAAAATCGTCAAGATATTGTTGCCATACGGCATAGAACGGGTTTTCAAGATGCCTTGGATTGCATCTTGTTCGTTGCGCATGATGGTACAGCGCCATGAGCTTCTCCAGCAAGTTCACTTTGGACATCGTCGTATCCTTTAGATTCAATTAGTAGGATCTTCTGGCCGGCTGGGAGAGCTGTCACATACCTTGGGTAATGTGGTTGGTTGAGTGGCAAGCTTGTCGCTGAGCGGTGCAAGTTAAGTATCTAGAAGATTGGAATACAAACCACGTCACATAGTGACATCAGCAATGGACTCGTCAGCGAAAACCTGCACTCAACATTGCACCAATTGTCTATTCATAAAACATGTAAATTTTGCATTATAGCAGTATCTAGACTCGTGCATCAGTGGTGGTGGTACATAGTCATCGATGTGTTCATGGTGGTGAAGATGCTGCCGCAGCGTCGTCGTCGTAGTTGTGGTGGCGGAGAGTCGACATGGTGTGACTGACTGCGGGGCAAACGTAACCGCAGGCGCCCGCACTGCTCGTCCTCGCCCGTTTCAGCGACTCGCCCTGTCTCCATTCGACATTTCGGCTCGCAGCTCACCCTCCGGGGTCCAGAGCGCGCGAGCCCGACTACCACACACATGCCGCTGCGAGGAGTTCCCCAGTGTAGGTGATCACGTGTCACCGAGGTGAATTTCGGACAACCAAGAGACCTTACAAGCAAGGTAATTTTGGTACCCTCGCTGACTTCGGGATCTGCCGATAACCAAGTTTGTTTCGTAAAAAAATAACGGCGGGTATCGAGACTAATGAAACGAAACGAATGGAACGGATCAAATGCGAGCGCGATGAACCACCCACGCGTCATAACGACGACCCTAGATACGGCCACCGAGCGAGCGAGGACAGGGGCGCGCCAGAGTTGTCCGCCCCCATTTGTTCCACCGCATGATAGTACATATCCGATCCAACCAGCGCAAAGATGATGAGCCACGACGATGACGACGACGAAGTGCTTGCACCAAACACTACTGCCAACGCAGACCTTGGCGACGCCACCATCACAACCGCTTCCGCTTCCGCTTTGCCACAACGGACGCGAGGCGTGAGCCCAAGCCTGGAAGCACGAGAGACGGCCAGGGGAGACCTGTCCTCGTCGTGACGGTGATGACACTCGAGACGAGCGTGATCGACAGCCGTGAACGGGTCCTCGAGAGGGAGACGGTCGAGGTGCCGGAGGCGAACGACTTGTGAGTGGACTAGCACGCGCATCCAGCGCTGAACGTTACTGACTGGTTTTCCCACAGCGGAGGCAGGCGCAGTTAGGAACTCGTCCGATGGTCCAGCGATAGGTCGAGAGGTGGTCACACCGCAACGCCGAATCGGAGCGCCGGCTCAGATTGAAGGCAGATATGGACCCGATGTAGCATCCTTCTCAACTGCGCGTTCGACTTCATGAAGGGATTGGACATCGCTCTTCACATCCGCCCCACTGGTCAAGACTAACACTTCCATATTTTCTGTTTTGTACAAATAGTGTTTCGTACTCCTAAGCAACTTGTTCCGCATCGTCCCTTATAGTCAACAACAAATCAATTAGCAAGCAAGGTGATCTAGCGGCGAGAGCCGCCACTGTTCTCATTAAGTCGGACCTACCCGTCGTTTTTGGTATACTCTTACGAAGCTTAGGGCTCTCCAAATTTCAAAAGTGTTTTGAGATCAAGTCGGACCGAGCTGCTCATACCAACAGAACTTCCGAGCCCATGGTGGATGGAAAATAAAGTGGAACTCGAACGATTTAAATTACAGGATGGAAGGCGTTTTATCGGTAGATCAAAAGCTACCAGACTTTGGCATGCATGCAACCCACTACCTCTTCTAACGTGACCTACATCTAAGAGAGGTATCAGAAAAAACTCTTCAGGACGTATTTCAACCTTTGTAACTCTTTGTTTGAGAAGGATGAACCCAACGTGAGGTAGGAACTCCACTCCACATAGGATAACTTGTCTGTTGACGTTGGCAAACCGAGATTTTGACGATTGACAACAGCCCACTGCCACATTGGCCCGGCCACAGCAACAAGTATGAGCGACCTTGCATTTGGGTAGCTGGCCAAAGCATGGCCGCCATAGGCTTTGAGTTGATCTGTAGATGCACTAAGATGGGGTTGACTTGAGCCGACGTCTCCGTTCAGCTCCCTGTCGGTCTTCACTTTTATGAGTAGCCCAGGTTCCATATCCCTGACGACGACATGATCTTGACCTATGCATTTTATGTTGGTCTGCTTGAGATCAATATGGACGCGCGTGATTGCAAAGTCACGGTCCACTGCAACTGGCTTGGGCAAGATCTTTGTGGTGGTCTGACGGTCAGTACCGGTAAGGTGTCGAGGACACAGGATCGTGCCCGGAACGGCTTTAGTGAGCTGTTTCAAGATCTGCATCCAAGTATCACGCCAACGGCGCTCGATGCTAAGCTGTGGGTTGAGTGACCGCACAAACATTTTCATTGATCTTTCCGGATTCATCTGTGAAACAAATGAGTACCACCATTGCTGCAGAGAAATCTTGACATACCTCTCGCACTCACTGTAGGTAAGGGTAACAATTAAAGTATCTTAGTAGATAGGAGGTTTGGGATTGCTACAGAGATATGAACAAAAAAGGCAAAGCAAGGTGACTGACTGTTCCCACGCCTGCGGCAGCAATCCCAAACCTCCTATCTACTAAGGTACTTTAATTGTCACCCTTACCTACAGTGAGTGCGAGAGGTATGTCAAGATTTCTCTGCAGCAATGGTGGTACTCATTTGTTTCACAGATGAATCCGGAAAGATCAATGAAAATGTTTGCGCGGTCACTCAACCCACAGCTTAGCATCGAGCGCCGTTGGCATGATACTTGGATGCAGATCTTGAAACAGCTCACTAAAGCCGTTCCGGGCACGATCCTGTGTCGTCGACACCTTACCGGTACTGACCGTCAGACCACCACAAAGATCTTGCCCAAGCCAGTTGCAGTGGACCGTGACTTTGCAATCATACGTGTGCATATTGATCTCAAGCAGACCGACATAAAACACAAATGGCATCCAGATCGTGTCGTCATCAAACCAGGACTGCTCATAAATGTGAAGACCAACAGGGAGCTGAACGGAGACATTGGTTCAAGTCAACCCCATCTTATGGCATCTACAGATCGACTCGAAGCCTATAGTGGCCATGCTTTAGTCAGCTACCCAGATATAAGGTCTCTCGTACTTGTTGCTGCGGCCGGGCCAATGTGGCAATGGGCCGTTGTCAATCGTCAAAATTTTGATTTGCCAAAGGCAATGTACAACTTATCCTATGTGGAGTGGAGTTCCTACCTCACGTTGGGTTCATCCTTTTCGAACGAAGAGTTACAAAGGTTGAAGTACATGTTGAAGGGTTTCAATCTCTGATACCTATCAGTAAATATTGTTTGTCATTTAACACTAGAACACTAGAACGTCTTCCATCCCTCAATTGACTTGGAAACAATCCGGGATCTCAGAAGTTTGGGGGCTTGCTTTTCCTTATACCGGGGGAAGCAGAAAT
>JBBPLG010000075.1:0-48542 GCA_038089695.1 Xanthoconium separans | reverse complement strand
AATTTCTTGTTTTTCTAATTTTTAGTTATAGTAAAGGGAAATTTTGGTGAAAGGAAAAATAAAAAATGTGTGGTTTTTTTTTTTTTTTTTTTTTTTTTTTTTTTTTTTCGTGGAGTGCCGATCATCAGGGGGAATAAATAGGGTGTGTGTGACAAGTAAGTAGTGTTATTGTCACGTCCTTACCTCAGCACATTGTCTGCAACTCAGCACTTGACCGTCATCACCGAGCTTCAAGATGACTGAACAAAAGGAAAATCCATACCTCGCACACCTTCCCGCGAGCCAGAGAGGTTCTGGCGCGCAGAAATCTGCTGACAGCGAACCGCTTTTTGGTTTTCTACCGCGCAAGGTGACTGCGATTCAAGTCCGCAAGGCACTGGTGAGCTCCACCTACTCAGTGGTGTTCATGTCCAACTCATTCGTTTGACGTTCTCTCGTGCGTTTAGGAACACGACACGAACCCTTTCACAAAAGCTCCACATACTCCTCAATACAAAAAAATACTAGAGGCACGAAAGAAGCTCCCTGTTTATGCACAAATGGACGAATTTTTCAAGATGGTGCGTCAACGGTCGTATAACTTTGGATGTAATCCAATCTCTCGTGTCGGCAATGCTAACGACATGTCCTCAGTTCAATGCAAATCAGATCATCGTCATGGTTGGCGAAACTGGATCTGGCAAGACTACACAGTGAGTTGGTGGCCGAGAGAGACTCTTTCTTGTCCATCTTTTTTACAACTGTGAACTTATAGACCGGTCTCTTTTCGTCGATAGAATACCCCAGTTTGTCTCGTTCTCGGACCTCCCCCACACCAAGGGAAAAATTGTTGCCTGTACGCAACCACGGCGTGTTGCAGCCATGTCAGTCGCCAAGCGTGTTGCAGATGAGATGGACGGTAAGTTGCTACTCCTAGTCTCGAATGGTCAAATTCGCTCATTTTTGTTCAATGTAGTTCAACTCGGGCGACAGGTTGGCTATTCGATACGTTTTGAGGACATGACCGAGCCTGGTACCACGTTTCTTAAGTACATGACGGATGGTATGCTTCTTCGTGAAGCCATGAACGATCCCAACCTTAATCGCTATTCGACCATCATCCTCGACGAGGCTCACGAACGAACCCTAGCCACAGATATTCTCATGGGTCTCTTGAAAGCGCTTGCCAAGAAGCGTCCCGATCTCAAGATAATCATCATGTCTGCTACCCTCGACGCTCTCAAATTTCAAAAGTACTTTGGGATCAAGGATGCTTCTCCTGCGCCGCTATTCAAGGTACCCGGACGCACGCATCCCGTCGAAGTCTTTTACACACAGGAGCCTGAACCTGATTATGTTGAGGCAGCGATTCGGACTGTTTTGATGATCCACCGCGCGGAAGAGCCGGGCGACATCTTACTTTTCTTGACCGGGGAGGAGGAGATAGAGGACGCATGTCGAAAGATTAAAATGGAGGCCGACGATCTCGTCAACCAAGACCCAGAGTCTGTCGGTCCGCTCATCTGCATCCCGCTCTACTCCTCCCTTCCACCTCAACAACAACAGCGAATATTCGACCCCCCGCCACAAGCTCAGACACCGGATGGTCCCCCAGGAAGAAAAGTTGTTGTTTCGACAAATATTGCGGAGACCTCTTTGACGATCGATGGAATTGTCTACGTGGTTGATCCCGGTTTCTCAAAGCAAAAGGTGTACAACCCCCGTATACGAGTCGAGAGTCTGCTGGTTAGCCCAATATCGAAGGCTTCGGCTCAGCAACGAGCGGGACGTGCTGGGCGAACACGGCCTGGGAAGTGCTTTAGGTTGTACACTGAGAAGGATTTCATGTCTGAGCTCGAGGAGCAGACACACCCGGAAATACTCAGGAGCAACTTGGCAAACACTGTGTTGGAGTTGGTGAAAGCGGGTATCAAGGTACGAATGTCCATTGACGGTTATCGTGTGATGTTGACCCGCTCGCGTCTAGGATCTTGTGCGGTTTGACTATGTTGACGCCCCTGCCCCGGAAACGCTCATGCGTGCACTGGAATTATTGAACTATTTGGCGGCACTGGACGACGATGGTAACCTTACTCCCTTAGGGAGCATCATGGCTGAGTTCCCGTTAGATCCTCAGGTACGTGGTTATACTTGCATTGGGGAAACTCTAATGCAATGATGTTTTCAGCTCTCGAAGATGCTCATATGCAGTCCCGAGTTCCAGTGTAGCAACGAGATTCTGACGATCACCGCAATGCTATCCGGTACGGTCCCCAGTTATTTTTGTCCAAATAAATGCTAAGCTCAAATTTCTAGTGCCCAGTGTCTGGCTTCGACCAAATAATCAGCGTAAGGAGGCCGATGCCGCGAAGGCTATGCTTACCGTTCCGGATGGCGATCATTTGACTTTGCTCAACGTGTATAACTCTTACATGCAAAGTAAGCACCAGCATGTTTTATGTTATGTGTAAATTTTTATATGCCATGTAGACAAGGGTGACAGAAATTGGGCTTGGAACAACTACCTCTCAGCGCGTGCACTTGCTCAAGCTGAGAATGTCCGCCAACAACTGGAGCGCACTATGGAGCGCTTCGAAGTGGCCCTTCTATCCACCGTAGACGAGAGAAAAAGGTATATCAATATTAGGAAAGCACTATGCTGTGGCTTCTTTATGCAAGTCGCGCACAAGGAGGGTGAAAAAGGCAACTATCTGACGGTCAAGGACAATCAAGTAGGTTACATTGTTTACGGTTACTTGGAAAGAGATAACTGACGGTATGGTGATCCCAGGTTGTTGGTCTACACCCGTCCTGTGGTCTGGATACACAGCCAGAATGGGTTACCTTCAATGAGTTCGTCCTGACGACGAGACCGTATATCCGGACGGTGACTGATGTTCGCCCTGAATGGTGTGTCTTTTACGTGGTGTTTCGCGCCGTATCATAACATTCCTTGTAGGCTCTTGGAAAATGCTCGGGTCTACTTTGACCCTGCAAGTTTCCCAGATGGCGAAACGAAAAGAGCTCTGGTACGTGTTACTGCCAAAAAGGCAGGCAAGTCTGGACGCGTGGAGGATGATGCGGGACCGCCTAAGAAAAAGCAGAAGAAGAGAGCGGCCTGACACCGACCGGGCCAGTTGTACGCGATAGATTTTCCACCCCAATAGACTTTTCCTTTGGTTCCGCGCAAGTCAAAATGAAGTATTTGACGACACTGGATTTGCTTGGTGCTACATAACATCGGAACTAGTGCCTGTTGTTGTTCAACTGAGTCAATTACTTGAAGCTTGTCGCCGCATCTCTCCACCTTTGACATCTTTTTTCGCCACTCGCTTGTCATTACTCAATTACGATGAGCGCTGATGGAGCTCGGATCACGCCGCTGACTCAAGTACGTAGGCGATCACCAGCAGGCCATGATTGGGGCATTCTACCACGATAAAATTTCAAAGCCATCAATGTGCGATATGATAGAGAAGACGCTTGACTTCAAGCAAACTTCAAGCCTCATCTGCACAGCAGGAACGATGAAAAAAGGTTATATGCGACCAAGTTGAAGCAAGAAACGAATAAAGCCACTGTACGGCACAATGCGACGTCGTCCATTGTAAGTAAGAATCTAGTCCGTTCTGGTACGATGGTCCAAGGCTCGTTCGCTATACCATCCCACTAGAACCCCCCTCCAAAATCTAATTTGAATCACGGCCCATTAATCACTTTCTTTGACACCAGCAGTCTACTCACCTTAACATCCAAAATTTTGCGCTCCACTAGAATAGAATGAAAAATGTGAGAATACACGACGAGCAGAACATAATATTGCGATGCTCACTCGTCTCCAATGCCCGAGCAACCCCGACGTTGCAGAGTTTCATCATTCGGAGTGGGCAAGGCAACTACAACGGCGACGAGGCCGAGAAGCGCGAGTGCCAACTTGTTGAACAGCATGATAGTGCAGGCAGAGATCAATAATGAGAGTGGGTACCGTTGGGAGGTTCGGGTTGATGCTTTGATGGGAGATTCGGGAGCCAATTTATAAGTTGTACTAGGGCGCTCACCCTGAGCGTCATCGTTGAATAATTTGTACTTTCATGTCATTGGTACCCTTTTGTAGCGTTATTCCGGCAGACTGACCCTACAACGACAACGAACAGCTTACAATGACGCTCGGGTAACATGGTGTACGTTGAATGAAGGGTGATACTGACCAGGCCGGCCTGATCAGCGACTGTCCCATTATGATTGACAGGCTATTTACTGCAAAGAAAGCTCATGATGAGTCTCGACGTGATCAGGACTGTCGATTTCTCAAATACCGTGCAACATAAAGTAGTAACGAAACGTGTGTGTTGTATTGCAGAAATTCTGAATCACATTGTCGAGTAAGTTGTCGTAATACAGCGGAAGATAATGGCTCCGAATACTGCAGTCTTACAAAGATCAAATGCGTGCGCCATGTGTTGTGAACTTGCTACCTGATGGTGTTACGAGAGTTACGAGAAAGGATTTGTTGCCTGAGCTCCTCGGAGCTAAGCACTGCCAGGAGAGGGTTCATGGTGCCACTTATTAGCCTGATGAATGCTTTAAGTATGTACATACAATGATGCCCGAAGATACGGCCACGTAACGAACACGCATGAGATCAATCAGAGAGGGGTGATGGCTGTGATAGAGCCTCCCAAGTGCCACTTTCGCTGAGCGTTGAAGGTGGTTTGATCTGTCCAGACAATCCCTCGGCCTTCCATGCCTCAAAGCCGCCCACCATATCGGTTGCATTTAGCAAACCGACATCATGCAGTGCGGCAGCTGCAAGACTACTGGCATGACCATCTTCACAATAGACAATGATCCTCAAATCGTAGCGATCGGCGATTGCGAGCCTGACCTCGCTCCTTGGATCAAATCGCCACTCGAGATCGTTGCGTTCTATAATGAGAGAGCCGTGGATACCGCCCGAGCGGGCGCGTTGAGAGGCAGGGCGTATGTCCACGAGGAAGGCAGGTATGGGATATGTTGGGTCATGGAGAATGTCCCATGCCTGGCGTGGAGTGACGCGCTGAAGGCGTGCACGAGCGGCAGTTACGAGTTGATCAATGCTTCTCGAGCCTGGTGGAGGGGAGAGGGGGTCGAGGGGTGCACGGACGGATTTTGAGAGGACGTCCCAAAGAGCGGCACTATCATAGGATGAGCCGCCGACGTCATGTACGGCAGCCACAAGAAAGTTTCCATGATTCGTGACGGAGGCGACGCGACCTAGGAATTTGGAGCTGAAGAGGAGAACTGCGCGTTGGACGTCGTCATCGTCTGCACCTGTGATGACGAGGGTGTTGGTATTTGTGGAGGAGGTGGGGGAAGGAATTCCGGTTGTCCCTATTGCGAACAGGTGACGGGAGGGTATTCGTGTGCGGACGATTTCTGCTACACGACGGAGAAAGACGTCGTCGTCCTTTTTAGAAAATGTAAAGTATACTCCAACTTTTGCGCCTTCGACCGTCGTCGCTTTCGTGATGGCGCGCAAGGCGATCCCATGTGCAACTTCATCACGCACACTGTCGAGCGTGCGGGATGGTCGGGAAGACGATTGAGATCCATATGGCGTCGCACTCTCCGAGTTCGCGCTGCCCACGCTGGATGGTTCTGACGATGGCATCAGTGCTGATAACCACGAAAACAAACATGCGGTGGTATTAGCACCAGCGAGGCGTATATGGGACATTGGCGTCAAAGACCATGTCCGTAAAACGTCCGACTCGGCTAGTTACATATCTATGACGGCAACTTCACATCGTGGTTCTGGTCCTTGCCGCTGGCCTGGTGGAAGATGGTCTTGGCAGCACATGTTTTTTTTTTGATCCCGTCATCACGCGCGCCGGCTCACCCGGCTGGATATTAGTGAGTCACTCATAAACATCCAAGTATGTATCTCCCTCTCTTGGACCTGGCGGAGCCTCTCTCCCTCTTCGCCTGGGTTAGGGACGTCATGCACGCATTCGTGCTCTATCTTTTTGCATTCTTCACCTCGAGCTCCGGTGGACTCCTCCCTCAAAGCGCTGGCAGCGACGGCCATTACTTGATTGGAGTCGGTATTGGCGACGTCACCGGGCAAGTCTCTCCCTTCTCTGCCCCTGAGTAGTACTCTCGTGCTTAATCCCAGTCGAACAGCCCCGTCGTAGAGACTAACATGATGGCACGTGGCCATGTTGTCTGAACCTTACTGTCCTATTCTCACCCTCAATATTGATGTAGGGTTATGCCTCACTGGCTCAGACTGACACGGGTCTGCACATGCGCCAGCGTTCTCGTGCATTCATCATCGCCGACCCCAGCGACCCCACCTCGGCTACCTCCCGCATTCTCCTTGTCTCGTCTGACATTTGCATGGGCGACACTGGTGTCCGCCGTTCCATACTCGACGCTCTCTCTATCGATCCTGTTCTCGCCGGACTATACACGCCCTCCAACACGGCTATTGTCGGCACACATTCCCATTCTGGAGTTGGGGGTTACCTCGAAGACCTCCTTCCCCAGATTACCAGTCTCGGTTATGTCAATCAGACGGCGCAAGCCATCGTGGATGGCACCCTAAATGCAATACGCAAGGCTCACGCTTCCCTTGCACCTGGATCCATCAAGATTGGTAATACAACTTTGCTGGGGGCTAATCGTAACCGCAGCCCTAGTGCGTATACGGCTAATCCACCCGAAGAAAGAGAAAGGTATCAGTACGATCAAGACAAGGAGCTGTCCGTCCTCAGGTTGGACGATACGAGCGGAAATGCCAGGGGATTGATCAGTTTCTTTGCAGTTCATGGAACCAGCTTGTACGAGGTACGTTTACCAGTGCTTGATATTTCATCGGTAAAGTAAAGTCACCGCGGATGACCTCATGCACTTAGAACAACACTTTGGTCAGCGGGGACAACAAGGGGATGGCTGCATATTTGTATGAATGTAAGCGTTACCCAACTCTACATTGGAATGAGACTCATGACGAACTTGGTCGTGTTCACTATCCGTCACCTTTTGTCCTGCTTCATTGACAAAATACCACTCTCAGCGTATGTCGAGCCACACTCTATTCCCGGAAACAGTAGTTTCGTGGCCGGATTCGTGCAGTGTACGTCCTACACACCACTTACGCTCCATCTTTCATCTCGCTCTCGCACATGCCGATTATCCTCTCACATCACCCTGCGATCGTTACCCCTCATCGTTGGCAGGCCCACTAATTCCGTTTCCTTGTTAGCAAACGTGGGTGATACAAGCCCGAATACGTGAGTTGCGAGCTTTCCTAGTTTAGTGTTAAACTGATCAATATCGAATACGAAATCTGCAACCATTAAGCCTTGGTGCATTCTGCGAATTTCCTGGTCAGCCCTATGACGGCCAACTCTGCGAATATGAGCACGCAACATGTGGTGGCTATGTTGAGGAGTGTCACGGTCGGTCCGTGAAGTTTTTATCTTTCGTACTTCCGTAACGTTCACCCTGATTTTTCTAAACACACAGGGGACCAGGTTTTCGCATCTCGGACTTTGCTTCCAATTTCTTGATTGGAAATGCTCAGTTTCAAGCTGCTCGTCAAGTCATGGAGGAATCAGCACCAAATATTATTTTCACGAACCCAGACACTACCATCGAAACTGCAAACACGACGATGTTGATGGACGTGAAAGGTTCTGTGAGGAGTGTTCACGTTTACATGGATATGTAAGTCTCGTCAAAGTCTCCTATACGGTCAACCGAGCGAATCTGTGAAATAAATATGTCAGGGCTGACTTGCTGATCTGTCAGGTCGAACCATACCTTCACGTTGCCTAACGGAACTACTGCTAGAACTTGTCCTGCTGCGTTAGGTTTGTTTCCTCTTGCTCGCGTGGTAACCATCTTGCTTGGTTGACTGAACTCCGTAGGGTTTAGTTTTGCTGGTGGGACGACGTCAGTCTATGCTTCACTCAAGGAAATATGCTCATCTCATGACGTCCTTTGTACATCTTTTCAACTGCATTTCATTTTCGTTCGATCGCGTTCCGCCGGGAAAGTGACGGTCCAGGAGCGTTCGATTTTGTTCAAGGTGAGAACTCGACTGCGCATCGGAATCCGTTTTGGGACATCGTTAAGGGTACAACACTTATCTTTCCCCCCTGACTATTGTTAAATTGCCATCCATCCAGATGCAATTACTCCACCCCCCTCGCAAGAGCAGATTGATTGCCAGTACCCCAAGCCTATCTTGTTGAATACTGTACGCTGCGATTCAAGTCATCCCTAACGTCAACTAACCGACGCTATAGGGCTACGCGGGCACCCCGTATCGATGGTCACCACGCACGGTTGATGTTCAAATGCTCCGAGTCGGCAACTTTGTTGTTATCGTAATGCCTGGAGAGCTAACGACGATGGCTGGCCGGCGAATGCGGTATGTGTATGTATTTCAACGATATGAACCCAAATTACCCACGTTCGAAACATTAGTGAAGCTTTGCGCACCCTACTGATCTCGACAGGTATCCTTGATAATTCCGCTTACGTTGTCATCGCTGGTCCCGCAAATACTTATGGACATTATGTGACGACACGCGAAGAGTACTCCATTCAGCGATATGAAGGAGCATCCACCATTTTTGGACCCGGTTAGTCTCATTTTCGACAAAGAACATGATCAGCTGACTCGAGTGGGAACACCCAGCAACGCTCGAAGCATATATTGATCAGTACAGTGCCCTTGTCCCATATCTCGCTGATAAGGTCACGGGATCACCAACGTCTGATGCTGCACCACCTGAGCAGACTTCTGTTGCAATATCATTGCAGGTATGCTCCTTATTATCTCTGCTTGCTGACTATTTTTTCTTGCCGTCACTTACGCCCTATGGGTAGACTCCAGTAATCGTCGACAACCCTGGGTCCAACAACTTCGGAGACGTCTTGCTAGATGTGAAGAACGCGACGTATTCTCCGGGGGATACTGTCTTTGTGCAGTTTGTAGGGGCGAATCCAAGAGTAAGTGGCCATGCGCGGTTTCCGTTGTTATTTCAAGACTCAGTTGATCACTGTTTGCGTGCCTGTGGTCAACAGAATAACCTCCGTCTTGAAGACACATTTCTTACCATTGACCAGCTGTTAAATGAAACCTGGACGACCGTGCGCACGGACTCACATCCATCTACCATATACGAGTGGAAACGGACGAGCTTTTTGTTCGGCACGAGCATAGTCAATGTCACCTGGTGAGTGTTCACTTCAGTGGCCAGTTGCTGTATTGACTTCGCTCGCGTTTGCGCAGGACGATCGAGGATGGTACACCTGGTGAATAAATGTGTTTCACCCGCCTGACAGAGAGAGGTGACCATGTTTTTTATAGCTGGCACCTATCGTGTCACGTACCGTGGCGATGCCAAACCACTGCTCGGGGTGATCCAGTCTGTCACGGGCGTGTCCTCTCCATTCAACATCGGGTGAATCACCGAAAAACACGGATCCCCATATATACAATTTCTTTTAATATCTCAGGAAATGTTACTAATTTGCAGTAATTCTGGCTCTCCACCAGGCTGGCCGTAGCCCTATTTATCTGATACGGGTTCTTGTCAGTGAAGTGGACTTGTAGCTGTGAATGGAAGTGGGGTGGATAGTAAGGAGTGCTAACAAAGAGCCTGAGGTACGGAAGAGTAGTTGGTGCACATGTCAACTTATATTTCAGATTGTTTTTTTTTGGGTCATACACTCGGATCAGCTGAGTTTCAACTAGGTTTCAGTGTACATACACTACTATCATTGTCAGTCAGTGCTTGAAGTCAGCTGTTACCACAATGGTGGCTGAGAGTTGGTGTTGCAAGGCTGCTTCTCTCCATGCAGGGTAATTGGTATAGGTAGAGTATTCATTCTCATTTCGTTTCTCGATTGAAAATTTTTAGTTTGAGTCACTTTCAGTCCAGAGATCAACGAACGATCACAACCCCTTGATACTACTGCTGCCTCTGTTTCATCACCATGGACTCTGACTGTTCCTAGCATTGCATTAGCAAACATTCGGACCTTTCTTCACCTCGCCAATGGTTCTTCCGCGACTGGCATCCCTAGTATCTCACTTTATATTTCAGGTCCTTGCGTCGAAGCGTGCGAAGCAGAAAAAAGCAAAAATTGCGCCGTATGGTGCTTGGGGCTCCCCTATATCTAGTGCCTCCGCAGTCGCGTCCGTCGTTCCTGCTTCCGCCCTACTGCAGTGAGATGCTCAATCTCACAGTCAGACCATCGTGATATCGTATGTATTGGTTGATCCAATCACTCATCAAGTCTATCACATCGAGCTGCGTCCTACGGAAGGTGGTCGATCCGTGATCGTTCACTCCCACACCGCGACAGATCTTTTTCGACGGGGTTCGTCCTGGAACGCACGCAGTGCCGTACACGGGTATGGGGGTGGAGCCGCGACAGCGTACAACGGTATCATCTATTTCAGTAACGTCAGTGACGGGCGACTTTACCAGTTTCCCGTTGTTGTACAAGACCACGTTCACGTTCGTGCTGAGCCCCCGACCCCTGTCACTCCAATTGGTAGGCCGACTTCTTGAGCTCTTGTTTCGTCAGCGATTCAAACTGAACTGTTTGGGTTCTGCGATAGACGGCCGAAAGCATTATGCGTCTGCGACTCCTCATCCTGTCCGGCGACATCTACTCGTGGCTGTCCACGAAGACCATACACATGACACCCCATCGACGGTCGTCAATTCGCTTGTCTGCATAGACACGCTCATATCTACCGTTTACCCCCTACTCACGGGTGCAGATTTCTATGCCGCACCGACCTTCTCTCCGGATGGCACCAAACTTGCATGGCAAACATGGAACCACCCGGACATGCCATGGATGGGGACGGCTATCTGGGTCGCGGATGTCACGTTCCAGATGTCGTCCACTGATGATCCACCGATGCAGGCTAAGAACCATGTTCGTATCGCCGCGTCCATGGCTCCCCAGCCCACCCACCCCGGAAGTGGTGTCTCGTACGTCTCATGGCTGGACGACGATGCGTTGCTGTTCCTCGCAGAGGCGAGTGGTTGGCGGAACCCGTGGGTTTACAGACTGTCCTTGCGGAATGCCAATCCGGTCTTGAAAGTGCCGATACAGGAAGACTTTGCATCGGTATACAAGTTACTGGGTGCTTCCTACTACGCACCCCTAAAATTTTCGGGATCTGAACTTGCTCAGCCATCTCCGAGTCAAGGTGGCTCTGTCCCTGGGAAAGAGATGCTCTTCGTGGCCTACCGTGGCGGGCGAAGCATCTTATACGTCGTCAACTTGGCTTTCCAAGGAAGGGCAGAAGCAATTGAGCTTGAATGCCCGTTTGTAGATGTCAGTTGTGTGCGGGCCATCGGGAGGTCTGCTGAGAAAGACTCGGCGCAGGTTGTGTTCATAGCGTCCAGTGCCGACGCGCCGAGCACGGTCACATTTTGTTCCATCTCACGGCTGCAGTCTGGGTATAAGGCGTCCTTTTCGTCAGCTCAAACACCTCCAGTGAAGGACTCGAACGTGTGCTTATCTCTGCCTCGTCCCATGACGTTGACGGACGACAAGGGTGAACCTTTGTACATCATCTACTACGCGCCATCGAACCCCGCGTTCGTTGGGCCGGACGGGGAGCGCCCGCCGTGTGTTGTCAACGTCCACGGTGGGCCAACCCTCGTAGCGATGCAAAGTCTGGATTGGATGAAACAGTGGTATACCAGCCGAGGGTGGGCGTGGCTCGACGTAAACTACCGTGGGTCCTCTCTCTACGGGCGCAAATACACGTGAGTATCTTATAACTGACCACGTTGGGCTTGCTGACATCTGCATAGAGATCAATTGGATGGCCAATGGGGCGTGCTGGATGTCGTAGACTGCATTCGCGCCGCACGCGTTCTGTCCTCACCCCCGTACTCGCTCATCGATCCAGTGCGCTGTGTCATCAGGGGCCTCTCAGCTGGGGGGTACACCGTCTTCAGTTACGCCGCAAGCACGTACCGCACGCCGGACGACGCGCATGTAGACCCTGATTTTTCCTTTAGAGCCGGCGCGTCCCATTTCGGCATCGTCGATCTCGCCGCGCTCGCGCACGCCTCGCACAAGTTCGAGTCGCATTATGTTTTCAAGTTGATGGGTGGTCGGCCGGACGAACCCGAGATGGCGGACGTGTATCGACGACGCTCTCCAGTCTTTCACGCGGACAAGATCGTGACGCCCTTGTTGGTATGTGGGCTTGCTAGTCTTTTCCTTTGGGATGGTTGACCCACGGGCGTGGCGCGCAGATACTTCAGGGCCTAGCGGATAATGTCGTGCCGCCAGAACAGTCGCAAGCCATGGTCAATGCGATCCTGGCTCATGGCAGATCTCAACGCGTCAGGTACCAGACATACGAGGGAGAGGGGCATGGGTTCAGTCGTGCGGAGACGCACAAGTCTGCATTGGAAGAGGAGGCGATGTGGTTTGCCCAATGGTTGGGTATCGAGATGAAATTCTGAAGAAATATATTTTAAAATTGGTGACTTTTAAATCATGTGTATGCCTCCCACAAATCTTTACTGTCGTGAGTGCTACTGCACTTGCTGCTTGCCGCTGAAAGACGTAGTCGCAATGATGGCTATTATATGTACGTGTTCAGGTGGACTATCGTCCATAATTTGTACAAGGTCGCCTCAAATGGGAGTATCCGATGCACCTGCAACCTGTCTCGACTCTCACCTAGCTCCGATCTCCTGTGTCGGCTTTCCCTGGGGATATCTCTACTTCCGCTGGGGTATCCACGGTGTCTGGACTGAGCAGACCCTCTTCGACATCGTCTGAACATGCCGGACCTGCAGCGACCAACGGATCCGACGTTGTCTTCTTTGAGAACTAGAAAAGACACTTCTTAAACATTCAGCAAAGCGCCACAAAAGTTTAGACTTGCGACGGTGTATAGTTGGGCAGCGATGATGATCGCCGCCCCTACGACAGAGAAGGGGGAAGGCACCGTGCCAAACAAGACGAGCTGCAGCACGGAGGCGAAGATGAGTTCACAAAACGAACCCAGAGAGCTCCGTGTAGCCGTCTCATAGTGTAGTCCCACCGTCAGCAGCAGCTTTGTGTCGAGTCAGGTTTTAGCCATGCCGTGTATTCGACTTCATACCTGCCCAACGATGCTGAAGAACCCTACGATGAGCACGAGGGCGATCCATTCCCAGGTGAAAGCAAAGACGATGGGTTGACCGGTCACTGCCATCCTGATGGGGATTCAGGAAAGTATATTCTCACCAGAAAAAGACAAAACCCACGCAACGGATCCCATAATGACGCAGAACAGGGAAAAAAATGTCAAGACTTGCATTGGATGAGCTCGTGCCCCGATGGCTCGCATGGTGATGACTTTTGAACGATGGAAGTAACGCGTGGGGATGCGCCATCATGAGTAGATCGACGTACATGTTCCGGTATTACCCCCTATTCCTATCAGAGCGACACTAAACGATTCCAATCAGAGTCTGGAACGATCAAATCAACGTGTTCCTCACCCCACGGCGACCAACCGTTGTAAGGAGGTGACAGAAGAACCATCATCCCCAACGTTAGTACTTCCAAACAAGAATGTAGGTCTAGCGATAAGGACGACGCCGACCAGACTACACCCTAGAATTGGTTTGATTCATGTGTCTATCATAGGCGAACAATTGTGGCTTACCGCCTGCTAACGCATCTTTCCTCGTATAGTTCTCTTTAAGGAGGATGTAGCCAAACAATGCTACAGCGAACGGATTGAGAAACGTGATGACGGTAGCATCGGAAATGGAGAGATAGATGAGAGAATAGTACATCCCGAAAACGCCAAAGAATCTAGCTCGGCGAAGGTTGGTCATCGCCGTTGAAAAGTAAACGAGGTGTGTCCTCACCCAACGACAGCTCGGGCGACCAAAAGACCCCGAACGCCTTTTGGGCCAAGAATCGGGTCGGAGATTCCGTTCGCTAACCTATAGAATGTGAGTGATGTGAAGGAGCCACGACCTTGGGGTTGATCCTACAAGTATGCAGTGCCAAAACAAAACGAGATCAACTGTGAATCGGCGGGGTCAAGGGGGTCATATGATGACCACTTGCTGAGATGACTTGCGTACCATCCGAAGTGTTAACAACTACCAAGGAAGGCCGATGATCAACGCAAGGCAACGACACTCGATGAGCACGGACCTCAAAGGATGGGGTAGGCGGATGCACTGTTTCCAGTATTTTGACAGAAATGTTTGCCGAGGCGAAGGCGGACTGAGAGCAGATTACTAGTAACAGACCGGCATTTGTGGCGATAAAATGGTTGAGTTTAGTGTTCCCAAGTGCCCACCACGGAGTCGCACTGAGGTTGGCTTGCTCTGGTCTACCAAGTTCTTGGGACAGTGGGAGGTATCCATTGGTATCCATGCTACGAATCGTAAAACCAGAGTCGGACTTATGTAAGTTTGTTCTTAGACTTGACCGTCATCACCATGTATGACCCCGACTCTGACAAACCGTTTCATCGCCCAGGAGAAGACCCGACCCATCTGCAACCAGATGCCTTGACAGCCCATGGTCTTGCAGATTACTCTCCAAAGACAGCCGCAATAGCCTGTGGTCCTCAGACACATCCCCCTCTGGATAAGCTCTTCCATGCCCCTCCTCTCCCTCCTTCTGTATTCTCTCCGAAAACTTTCCCCGGAATCGATCAAGCATCCACACAGGCCCTCATTAAGACCCTCTCAGACAATCATGTGCGCTGGCATATCTTCTTCAACTATAAAGGCTTTCACAAGTATGTCACGCACCAAACGGTGCACATCTCCCTCTTTGACATCTCTCGCAGCCATGCTGCCCACCATATCTTTGCGATCTGGGCGCTGGGCGCACCCGGACCTGTCATCGAGGCCGCCTATGCCACCCACTGCAGATATCAACGTCCTGCATTTGCAGCGCCAGCTCCAATCAACAAGCACAACCTTTACAAACATTTGGGTGACGAACGGTGTGTCGCTCCACTGACATCTCAATGTAATCCTCTACTGATGCGCACTTCATCAGCTATTACGCTGCCTATCTCGATTACTTCACTTCCGAACTTCTTCAAAAAGGTTTGAGAGAATGCCTTGAAGAACATATCTTCGCATCAGAGGCAAATTTTGGCGCTGCATTCCCCGAAATGTTGTCACGTTTCGTGGAGGGATTTCTCCACCCTTTCATTCACGTTGGATATGGTGCAGAATTCGACTCTATTGGCATTAGTGCCGAAGGTTTGTGTCCGACTTCCTCTTCATGACAAGATCCATGACGTGGTGTATATCATCACGATAGGTTTGGCCATGACCGCAGTCCAGTCTTCTAATCCAGACCTGCTCCCAAGAGTGTGGTTCCCTGATGTCGTTTCTACTGTCGACACCCAGGGTGGCAACCGCACAGCGCTCTCGATCGTTGCCCTCGTTTCGTGTGACCCTCGTCTCTCTCGCATTGAAAATATGGATGAAGAATCAATGTGTTCAAAGATCCTCACAGAACACGGTTCTATCATACACGATTATGTTAAAATGTGGAAATTCGATATTTCGACCGAAGATGGCATAGCTGATGCAATCGAGGAGCTTTCTTGGACGAACGTCGTCATCTATGGCGTCGGTGGATCTTCTACAAACAAGCCCTTCAATGCAGATTTCTTCCTGATGCATCTAGTAACGTCGTCAATCTTCCTTCCATCTCTATTGGCATGTATCGACAAGTTTTCTTCTCGACGTCTGCTGTTGATGGCTTACTTCACCTCCGCCCTCACATACTACATTGCGAGGGGGCGTCCTCAGCTCGATATTCGCGACTTTTACAAGAGCACGGAGAACCTCGCACACAAGGTCCCAGGTCCGAGGACCGAACCTGTTTCGGGCTCGCTTCCCACGCCGATCTCTGATTTGGCCCAAACTCCAAATGCATGGTACCCCATGATCCAGACGACTATCGTGCATCCCAACGAGCACCTCTGCAAGACACAACGTGCGCTTGCCCACCATTCGTCGTTGTACGGTACACGGAAGAAAGGTTGGTGTGTGCCCCCAGAGGGTAGGACGGTGACTGCTGCGCAAGTGGCGAGAGAAGAAGAAGCTGAAGACAAGGTAGGATTGCAGGAATTGGATGGAACGATTTTTATGCGTGTCGCGAGGCTCACTCAGAATAGGCTTGGGTGGATGCGAGAGGGAGAAACAGCTGGAGAATGGGACTTTGAAGGCTTCTATCGGAAGTCGGAGGAAAGTGCCTAGGCAAATGAAAAATAACGGGCCCCAGTGGGGATGTATGTTACTTAGTAGTCTTGTACTGATTCGTATTTGTAGGTAACTTCGCAATTTGTACTCAGCAAGATGTTCTCGAGACATCACATACCAGGGATACTAGCAAACGAATAAACCTAGTACTCATCACGCGGTGAGTTACTGTAGCTCTTTGTTCAGGTTCGCCAAAGCGAGACGGTCATTGTCAAACTACTACCAGCCTTTGGCAGGGCGAGGACTCCACAACTTGCCAAACTGCCACTGGTTCCTACGGTCTTGCCAAGTACTACACACCGGCAGAGGCCGACTTGCCATTCACCAAAGAGCACTCGCTCGACGACTGTCCATTGTTTGTGGCCCGTCTTTTTCCGAAAGCAACAATGGGTGGGCTGGATGGGCTAAGGTACTGGCACCTGGATTGACAACCGTCCCGCACGATAAATGGTCCATTGTGCCACTTGCAACACATGTACTTCCATCTCTCTCTCCGACGGCAACCAGTGGACAAAGGGTGGAACCCTATATAATCCCGTTCTTCACTCCCTCCCCCGCCAGTTTCATCCACAGCATCATGTACTACGAACATCAAAACATGGTCACTCGGGCTGCTGCAAGCAGAAGAGTCATCTTCACACCTGGCCTTGTCACTCATATCTTGCAGTGTCTGAGTCCGCGTGACCTCGTTCGCCTCCGGACGGTACGTTCACTCGTCGTCCGACAACACTCACCGCTGACGTCCCATTATATTCATACAGGTCTCGCAATACTTCAATGGTATCACTCGAGATAGACGGCTGTGGTGCATACTTTACGCCGGGGCTTGTTTTCCTCTTCCGCTAGGACCATTCGAGTGGCAGTCTACGCGTTTTCTCGAGTGCGCCGTGATCAAGTCAGAACGTACATCCCTCACGTGGACATCACAACCCACTTTGGGTGTCGCCCTTTTGGCACCGGGTCCAAGGGTTGCTTTACTGGCAGGGTCCTTGAATATACCTCCATGGCATTTTCTCTTGGACAGACTGTTCGTTTGGTGTGAAGAGACGTGGATCAATGCTTATGATACCACGACGCGCACATGTTTCATTCTGTGGAAAAGCCCCACAGCGATACGATGTTCGTCGATCGAAGCACTCACACTCAATTATCCAGATGGGCAACGCGTATATATCGCTTTTCTAGCGGCAGAAAGAGATACGAATCTTCGTCCTGTGATGTGCGTGGATACTGTTTAATTTACCATGGGAAGCTATCTGATCCTTTGTCTAGCACTCTGCTCGAGTTTCGAGTGCCACACGATCCTAATGCTATTGTGTCAATGAGGAATGATTACTTAAAGAAGACGTTTGCTCATTCGTCCCAGTCAATTTCAATGAATGGCAGCTTCCCATTCCTATACTTTAACGACCGTCCGGGACTCGGATTCATACAGTCTCTTCCTCTGTTGATAGATACGAGAACCTGGGTCGAGTACGAATTCCTACCATTCGAGCGCAATATGGTGCGTTTTCCTCGCCATATGATCAAGTGGATGCTAAACTACCAGCAGCAAGGTTTAGCAGTCACGGGCTTCCCAAGAGACAATGGTTTGACACTGTCTTTCGTCGTGCCGTCGCGCACACACATTCTGCTTACACAACAACTGTTTATTCAAAGTTCACTCATGGTTACCTACATTCAGGTATTCGCCGTTCCAGAATGGAAACCCAGGCCCGAGAGCAAAACATTGCGCCTTACCCATACGTTTCTCACTCAGAGGATGTTCCCTCCCCCGATGCAGCTCCTCCGCGATTCTATCGTCGATTCCCTGACAGGGAATATTCGCATAAGGTTCCTGGGCATGATGACAGACACACGGCTCGTGAGCCAGTACAGCTACATTGACTTGGAGCTATCTCCGAGTCCAGCACCAGTGTCACACACTCTGGCTGTTACTCCACAGGTTCCCCACCAACGTCATTTCATCAAGGTTTGCTATCATGCCTTGTTTCAGTTTCCGGGTCGGATGCGGCACTTTTTGCTGCAGAGCTCAGACAAGGGACATGCGCGGGGACTCGCGATCTCCGGGTCTCATCTCTTGTATAGATTCTCGATTGATGCGAGTGGCAGGAATTGCACTACCGTGTTCAGTCAGCCCGAATCACCCCTTCCTGGTCATCCCTTCTTGACTACACGTTGCCTGACGTTCGATGGTGTTCGGGGACGGGTTTGTTATGACGTGGAGTCGCAGGACGCACGTTCCCGTGACCTGGTGGTGGCTGAATTTCGTTAGCTGCCGCTCAACACTGGTCAAGGTGGGTGGTTCCCGTCGCCTTTTCAATGATTACCCTTTGGCTGACCTTGCGTGTCCCCCAGCGGCATGTGGAATGTTGAAAGTGACTCATCAAGCCGTATGACGCAATGAAAGATCTCAATGTGAATCTGATAGACTAACTAGTTTGTTGTCCTCGTACGTAGGCTCCACCGCACGTGTGATATTATGATCGTAGCATAGGTTGAATATGTCCATACTCTTTCCTCTCCGTCCCAGAAACTAGACTCACGCATTCACCAGTGGTGTAATTTCCTCCGAAGCTCCACCTACATCATAAATTAACGGAACAATTTTGACGGGCGGAACAAGACTCTACAGCAACAGCATGTGCTCCACACGACACCTCCGTCATCTACAGCAACTCCACCCGTGAAAATCCCCCCAAAATCACTGAGGTGATATGCAACACTATACATTGCGGTAACACGACCCGATAGAATAGCCCTTCACGACGTACGAAATATACTCATTACAGAACAAAACACCGTTAAGGCGCGACCAACGCACGCCCTCACACCACGATCGCACCCAGCATCTTTTCCACCTCGGTCATCGTCGGCCGCAGAGACGGCAGTGCGCTCCAACACCGGTCCAGCACGCCCCAAAACCCGTATTGCTGCAGCGCCGTCAGACGCATGTCCGGTATCGACGGGGTCCCGTGACACGGGCGGACGCCACGTAAAATATCGAGCGTCACCGCGCGGTCGTTGCGGCGGTTTGGATACGGTAGGTCGTTGGTGGCGACCTAGACACAAGCATGGTACGGGTGAGATACGACGATTCAGGTCGGGAAGGAGAAAAGGCGCATGGACGTACCTCGAGACAGACACACGCAAATGAGAACACGTCGCTCTCGCGTGCGACGGGGCAGGATGCACCGTCGTCTTCGACGAGGGAGAGGATCAGCTCCGGTGCCATCCACCGCGTTGATCCTGCGAGCAGGGACGTGCCAAGCTGAGTGGCGCGCAAGGTGGCATCGGTGAGGGAGAGCTCTTCGACGACTGTCGACAGCCCGAAATCAGAGATAAGCGGATGGCCCTCGTCACTGATGAGAATGTTGGTCTGGTTGGCACGCATTGTCAGTTGGCGCAACGAAGAAAAGCGGGGTGAACGAACGCCTTTAAGATCTCCGTGGACGACAACGGGTTTCATGTTGTGGAGGTAGCTCACGCCGGACGCGACCTGCCTTAGCTACGGAACGTTGGCTGTGAATGTATGCCTTGTTGTTGTCCCACTCACCAAAGCCAATCTGTCAGCGCGAACATCTTCCCGTTGAATGTACTGCATGATCGTGCCATTATTGCACCACGGAGACACCATTGCAATGGATTGGACCGACTGAACGACGCCGTACAAAGGGCAAATGTTACGGTGTTGTAGACGATGCCAGGCAGCAACTTCTGTTTTCAGACGCTGACTCGTTGCATTACAACATGGAAGAAACGACAAGCGATCAGACGAGACCCACCCTCAAGAGCTTGTCGCGCACGTTGTCCGCCACGTTTTGGTATTGTCGAAGATATTTCAGTGCCACCTGTTTCGCACACGCGATTACCAACTACCACGAGAATACTCGGAAACCAAATACACACCGTTCTAGTCTGTCCGAACGCGTTCGTCCAAATCCCCTTCCACACATCCGAGAAACCACCATGACAGACTGGATCCTGCCCTACCCTACATACCTCGTCCGTCAAATCGACCAACAGCACGTTCCCCTTGACGAGCAACGTCTTGGTGACTTTTTCGAGTGTTGTCTTCTGTCGGGCACGCTGTTTCAGCCGCGAGTAATCGAGATGCTCCGAGATCCATCGGCACTCGTCGTAGTTGGCGAGCGCCTGAACGAGTGAGGTGAGCGAGGAAAAGTAGAGGTGGTTGGGGTTGCGTTGGAGGAGGGACGCGTTACGCAGGTGAACGTCGGGGCGGGATTCGATGCCGACGTCGACCCAGACGGCACCTTGATTCTCGGAGCCACCGGAATCCGCGCGGGATTTATTTACAGGAGGCTCCACATCACCATCCTGATCGCCGAGGATGTACAGTGCCAGGGTCGGCATCACCGGAAACAACAGATGGACCGACGACCTACCAAAAACAAGACGTGTCAGCTCGTATGACCACTCGAATGCCCACACTACACTCACGGATCACCCCCAAAGTCCTCGTCCAGCGAGGCAAAACACATATCTGGAAGCACAAATTGCTGCTCCTCCGACGCTACCCCAAAACAGATCTCCGCCTCTAAAAACCGCCAACAATCGAATCCTTCGAACCGACCCTGCGCCTGCGTCGCACCATGACCGCCGTCACGTTGGAGAAACGCATGAAAGCTGCTCAGGACGGCGCGGTGCCGGACCCGGTGCCATGCATGTCGCGCCTGGACGACCGTCTCCTCGACGACGACGCGGTGGGTCAGCCGACCGACGGTCTCCTTGTACGCTTCGCTGTTGCGATACCGGAGAAACGCAAAATACCGGAGAAGCGCCTCCCGCTCACGTTTCGCCATGGGCACTTCGAAGCGCCGCGAGTCCGCGCCAGATCCCGATCCCGACTCCTGATCGTCGGCGCGTGGACGTTTGGAGCGGATCTGGAGAACGAGCGCGGCGAGGATACGTTCGACCTCGTTCTCGAGGCGTGTAAAGGCTTGCTCGGCGGTCCGGAGGGCGGCGTGACAGCCCTCGTCGAGGGCGTGGAACATGAAATCGTGGAAGATGGTGCGCGTTTGTTCGGGGATGCGCCGCGTCTCGGTGAGGACGTTGTTGAACACGTCATAAATGTGCATACGATGGTCGTCAAGCGTGTGTTTGTGCGGGTCTCTGGAAGAGAAAGGAATAGAAGGTGAAATGTCAGTGACGTCTGGGAAACGTGAGATGAAGACGAGGTGATATACGCGTCGGAGAGCCAGAAACGCCAAAAGAACTGAGGGATGTATGGTTCGATTTCGAGAGTGTCGACCATGGTCTCGAGATTCATGCTACACACTAAAGAGTGGGTCATTTGATCAGACCAACATCTTATACAGCAAGTTGCACTTACCAGTAAAGTGCGTACGTCCGATGAATCCAGAACGGCAAGTACACTGTACTCGAGACCTAGGTCGTTAGTCGAGACCAGCAATGTGTTGATCAGAAAAATTAGTACTAGTGAAGCCCTCCCCAGTGGTCACCAGTTGGCGGTTGTAGGTCCCAGTGGGGTGCAAGAACTGGCAGGCGCCGCATGGGTGAGTAATACGTACATTTATGTCAAACGCAGGGCATGCCTCGTGCTAAATTGCATAGCCTACTAGATGATGATTATCTGCACTGCGCGGAGTCACGCTACGGTCTTTACAAGCGAGGTACCATGATATCATACCTGACACAAACGACTCAAAAAGTTAATCTAGGAGCGTCTGCAGCTTCCGAGCTCCAAGGCGTGTGTATCGCATAAAAGAACATCCGTGGCTACCTAGTACGATGTACCGGTATTTATGGAATGCATGTAGTGTAGTACAGCCAGTTTTTTGCTCCAAAGGCACTCTCGAACATAACTTATGTACTGGAAATAGTGTGACAGTCCATACATGGGGTCGCAGGAAAGGAGCGTACGCTAGGAAAAGAAAAAAAAAAAAAGAGGAACAGTTGCTCTCAAAGATGTGAAACAGGTCGGGTAGAGATGGTATTTATGATCGATAACTCGGTGGTGAAGGAGAGAACGCCCTGGCAGGCTGACTGCTCGAGTTGCCCTCGAAACTGTGTTGAGGAGCGCCGAAAGCGTATTCTCCAGTGGATGAATGCACTGGTAGCGGCCCGCTGGGAGGAATGACTGTTTCTGAGCTTACGTTATCAAAGGGGTTCTGGAGAGGTTCGGGAATGGCATGCAGGGGGAATGCTTGTCCCTCTGCGGTGTTCGTCTGGAGTTCCCACCTCGCAGTGTCTGTACTTTCTTGTCGTGGTGGGCGAGCGCCTGGAGCACTCCCAGAGCGAGAAGGTATAGCGAAAGCCGCATCAAATGAGGTGTTGGGTCGACGGGGTTGTGGTGCGACGACGCGGGGATCTGTTGCATAGCCCACCGCACGACCATCTCTATCCCATTGCTGGTAAGTAGAGTCATAGGGGGCATCCGAATGTGCAAGAGGGGTGGTGAGGCTGAGATCCGAGGCATTGGGGTTGAATACAGTATCTTCCGTTGATCCAGTCATACCGCCATTCTGGTACAGGATATCTCCGTTTAACTTGGCTTGGCTGTGGTGGAGATTAATTGATGCTCCACAACGAAAACGCTGTGACTGACCGAGCTTTACGACGGGCATAGATAATTTCGGGTTTGACTTTGTTGACTTGACCTCGAATGTACCACATTGCGGCCACCGTCACAATCACTGTGATGGCACCGACGATGTAACTGAGTATCTTGTTCTCAGAAGTGGCGGAATCTAACTCTGGATCAGTATGACGTATAGAGGTGGGGAGATGAAAATGTACCGGTCGCGGTACTCTCCAACAAGGTACCGATGTAGACGGTGATGAATTGTTTTGGCATGGACAAGAGGGCAGCAAGGATGAAGACAAATATGTTCATACCGCAAACGGCAAAAATGGCGGTTGTGACTCGAGGGAGATCAACAAAAGGGTTTCGGTTTAAACGACAGGGACTCACAGTGTCCTGGGACGGCGCTATAGCGGACAATGACGGCGATTTTGAAACCACCCTCTCGGACGACCTTTGCGAGACTGGCATATTGAATGCTATTCTTTTCCTCTTTTTCTGAACGTGACCCCAAGAGGTATCGGAACGCGCTGCGGAGAAATGAGGAGAGGGTAGAGGGGGGGGGGTATAGATAGGCACGCACTAGAAGTTGCCTATTTCACCGAGGAGCGTGCCCGCTGCAGTGATGCCAAAGCCGGGCCAAAGGCCCCAGACGAGACCACAAACGATGGCCAAGATTTCGTGACCAAAGAGCTATGAGAGAGGTTGAGCGAGGTGCAAAGATGCGGGTAACACGACGAACCGGGGGGAAGGAGATGACGAAGAATATGGCAATTGGTATCAGCCAACCGGCCGGCAAGCTGATGTGATATGGTCAGAGGAAAGTAGAAGGGAATGCTGAGTCGTACCGATGCATCCAATTGGCAGCAGGTTGTACGGCGCGTACAATTTGGTCATGGTAGAAGATGAAGAGTGCGCCAATGACGATGACGAGGATGCCAACGGCGTAATAAACTGGAATTGGGTCAGCGAAATGAATTGGGGGTGGCGAGGACGAGGACGAACTGAGGTACTTTTTCGTCAACAACTTGTCCTTCTGAAACACCGCACGGTAGTTGACAAACGACTTTTGATTGAGAGCTTCGATTTCGCTCGGGGTCGGACTGGGCGTTCTGTTCGGTACCCTTGCGACTGGATTGTAGACATCTGGCGCTGGACTTGCGTATCCTGGATAGACGCTCATGATGGGGAGAATGTACTTGGGTGGAGGTCGGAACTGGTCCAAAGCGACGGTCACCAGCGACACAAAAACACGTGACACCACGATGATGCTTCCAGCACTGCTCGACCGCATCGCAAAAAACTTGTCCGATATCGGCGCCATCGCCTTGGACGACTACCTCGACGGTCAGTACACCGCCTTAACCGAGCCAGTCGATGGCAATGCTGTCACCCGACTGCATCACGCTTGCCAACGCGCATTTCGAAACACCGACGCACTAAAGTTTGAGTTCATCGAACACCCTGCATCAAAGAGTGAGCCGCTCTCCGCCTTGGAAGCCAACCATGACCTTGGTTTCAGACAAGCAATGCATCCTCACCATCACAAAGCCAGATGGCGTGCGTCGTTCGTACGCAACGCAGCCCATATTCGCAAAAAAGAACGAGGCAAAGTTTGAGGCTGCTAAAATCGCTCTCGACATGGGTGCACTTGATTTTCTGGCCGGCGAGGCCAAACCCGTTGTCCCCCCGTCTCCAGAGACGTCCAATCCAGATACGTCCCGTTCCGACCCCATGTCCGTGCAGTCCACGACGGCACCAGAAGCACTCGTGGACGACATCGAGAAATGCTGTCTTGAGTGGCGGGCGGGTTGCACAACCCCACACTGGGTCCCCTTCTTTGACCCCAAATTGCCCCTTAGTGAGTTCCCTCAAGTTCCTCATTTTGTCACGTGGCTCATTGACGACATCCACATAGAACAGGGTTGTGCGCTTCGTATCCAGCTTTCGCCGCACGTTGCTCGCATATACCTCTCCGATTCCACCTTTGACACTCGATTGGATGCAAAGGTGGCTTGTGCCAAGGCTGCTGTTCTTCAGGGTGTTTTGGATTTCATCAAGTATGGAAACGGTCAATCGCGTCCTTCGACCCCCATTCCATCCACACCATCTACTTCTCGATTGCCTCAGGTACCTCCCACCACACCTTGGACACTACAAGCTTTCTATGACTCCCTTCCGAGGCCATTTCCCGAGTCATTCGAGACCAATGATGCCTCCGAGATCAATGCCCTGGCATGGATGAATAACATGACACAGAACGCTAGAGGAGGAAAGCTCATCCTCTCGTTATTTTTTACTTCAGATGGGCCACCTGGTTGTAAGTGTTTTGACCCCTGTATTTGTTTTGCTGTTGCTCACCTCGATTACAGTGCACGGTTGTATCCTCAAACTCGATCGCCCAGGAGAGTACAAAGCGTTCTTTGTCGACGCCAGGTTCCCCAAGCGTTCTGACGCCAAGGCGGCCGTTTGTTTGCAAGCCATTTCCGAAGGTATTGGCGACTACATCCGGTCGATCACATCCGCCATCGACACCAAAGTCACGCCTACAATGCGTTCGTTTTCAAGCAGTTTGGTGTATCCTGCCTTGACCTCGGGGCTCAGCAAGATCGACACTGGCCTCCATCCACATTTCGAGCATTATAAGGAGAGAGATGGTGCACATTTTTGCCTCATATATCTTGAATACATCTTGACAATCAAAGCGTAGCATTTGGTGCAGCCCTGGTCGTCAACCTGTCGACGTTGCCTGCGTCAGGGCAGGTACGACGGTATACAGTGCCGAATGACTATCGTAGCAAGGCAGATGCTAAAGTAGCGGTGATCTGTCATGCGGCTGAGCAAGGCGTCATTGAATTCGTTCTTTTCCGAGGAGCAATCCCACCAGATGGTTATGTAAGTCCATTTACTTTGCACGCCTACAACCCAGAAGCATCCCGAAAGCGAAAGCAACCTGGGCATGCGGAAGATGTAGAGCAGGCCCGACCAGCAAAGAAGAGGAAGAGGGGGAAACGACGTGCAGAGGCTGCCTCTCAGGGCGGAGTCGGTCATCGCACGCTGGCGGGATCTCTTTCCCTCCGTCCGAGCGGTAACCAGGTTCACGGCATCTCTGGCCCCGGAGAAATGGGTCTGTCGCAGAGTGTCCCCGTGGATAGCTCGTGCGACCCATCTCGGCCAGGCGTTGGGGGTGTGGTTGGATCTGGTGCTGCTCCTTCTGCAGCGTATGGCAGGGGAGGATCGTACAGTGCGCAGATGTATGGCTCATCGTACCCTGCAGCACTGGATCCGAGATTCAGCGGGGGTGGTGGGATGGGCAGTCGTGATTATGGTGTCTATCCATTATCAAGTGGTTATAGGGGTGATTCACCGCACGCTGTCGATGCCATGCCCCCTGAGAGCGGACCATCTCGCGCATGGCCGGGAGCTTCCTCCCGCAAACCGCATCGGCCAGTGAAAGATACAGAATTGGAACCTGGTGAAGTTGTATCTTCGGCAGAATCGGAATTTTCTGTGGGTTCGAGCCGGAATGAGGTTGCCGAAGCACCATCGAACGAACGAGGTATGATCATCACGTTTGGCGCGTCTGGAAACTCAGTACGTTTTCCAGAAACCAGTACAGACACGAATGGAAAGGGAAAGGAGGAGGAAAGCGTCGATGTGGGGAGCATGAGCAATGAGAAAGGCAAGGCCAAGGAGACCTTGCCCGCGACCATGTCCACGGCTGTCTCTCGAGACAGTCCTGTGACCACGGCTCCCGCTTCCCACGTCAAGAATTTAATAGGTATTATAACCTTCTGTCACGAATCGTGTCCTTCCCCTGACTCATTCCCCCAGATTATTGCGCACGACACCACTGCGACATCCCGTCGTTCCGCGAGATACAAAGCCAGGGTCGGTACCAAGTATGGATTGTGATTGGGAAGGAGCGGTTTGATCTTCCGACAACGTATACGACTGCGGAGGAGGGGCGGCAGCGAGTGGCGAAGCAGGTGTTGGCACGGTTGTCCAAGGACACGTCTGGGTGACGAGGCGTATGACAAGATATGTCATGTCTTGGGTCTCTATACGTGTACGGTGCACCGGCTGCCGACGAGCCGTCGATGTCCACGAGACCTTGTCATGTGAGCCCAATATACTTGATCAGGCGTCGTTCCTTCCTGCGCTCTTTCATTGATACGATGACCGTCCACTCTCCCCTCAAGGCGATCTACGACGACCAAGGCTACGTCCTGATTCACGACCTCGTCCCACCTGACCTTTTTCCAGCCCTCTGCGACGCCTGTGACCGCGTCATCGCCAAAACCCGCACAGGCACTTGGCCGCATCGCCGCACCGTCGGCAAACAGTTTCCCCCGTTCGACAACACGAACCCCGACTCATGGGGCGTCCAGCACGTGATGCACCCTGCCCTCGGCGAGCCCGTTTTTGCGCAATGGTACACGTCTAAGCGCGTCAGGGCTGTTGCGGCAGCGTTGTTGGGCTGCGATGCGGAGGCGCTGCAGATGGGTACGTACCATCATATCGAGTCCGCGTAGTACTAAATGTGAGGACTCGCACGCAGAGCTGTTCAATTTACTAATCAACCCGCTGAACCACAATTTTGCGCTTCGCTGGCATCGCGACGACGTGCGGGAGAATGCGACCACGGAGGAGGAACGTGAGGCGCTCGCGTCGTGGTCACATGGGGTAGGTGTCGTCGGATCAACCCTGCATGCTCGCTCTTGCGCTAACTGTCCAACGTACGCACGGCTCAGGTACAATGGAACACGTGCGTCCACAACCTCCAACTTGCCCCTACAGCTCACTGAACATGTTCCTCATAGCGCGCTCTATGAGGATGCCTGTCTGTACCTCGTCCCGAACTCACACAAGGTCCCGCGAACGGCCGAACAGCGCGCGCACTCGGCGACGCTAGACCCACCACGCGACCCGCTCGCCATGCCCGGCGCGATCCGACTCGTCCTCCAACGTGCGCCATCACTTGCAGTTCTTTCTTTGTTCCGTGTCCGATTTTCTGACGACGCATTCCCACAGCCGGCGAGAGCGTGTTTTACAACTCTAATATTCTGCACTGTGCGACGTACGATGCCAAACAGCGTCGGGCGACGTTGCATGCGACCATGGGGGACACGCGCGGTGGATCGACGCGTGCGAGGAACGTGCTTCAGCATGGGCTCACGTGGATGGAGGAAACCCGGTTCCGGGAGACGCTCGATGAGAGTGGTCGGAAGATGCTTGATGCGTTGATCGAGATGCGGAACGGCGTTCAGGGGAATGTGGGGTATTCGCTCGCGGGTTAGGAGAGGTACAGGTTGGGAACGGGTAGTCGTCGCCCGACTTGGAGGATTATTTGGTACCTTCTTGACTCACACCCACGGGTTGACGTGCGACGCACTATAGGCGGAATGCGACTTGGCTTGATCACTGTATGGTTTCGGGAGAATGTTTCCTTGGCTGATTTTTTGGATTGTCGATAAGCTCGACAAATTGATATCATTCTCTCCCTGAATCAGAGATCTTGGTGAGCGTCGTTCACTACCGACGAACGATCGTACAACTAATTCAGTCGGCGGACCTCCAAGTTGGCGGAAGAGCTGGAGGGTGGTTTACAAGTGGTCAACCTTGTACCCTCTTTGCTCTCCGTCGAAACTGGTACGCCAGAAGCATCAACACAAAGTGTTGTAGGAATAGGAATAACGTCAGATGAAGTCCGGGTTAACACTCACCGTATTTACAAGTCACTTAGCTTATGGAGGCTAGGGACTACCGAACCAGAGGTCGAAACTGTTTGCTATTAAAAATTAAAAACAAGCAATGGGATACGTCTAAATCCTATCGTCACGTGAAAACGAATCTGTTATAAGCAAATCCTGGATTATAGTGGCGTTAGCATGGAAGAAGGGCGGGGGACTGTGATGACAAACTAACATCTGGGGCAAAGGGCCAAGCATCGAAAGCCTGTACAAGTGCGCCCCAGTCGTGTACAGTCATCTCACGTATAAGCCTGGATGTATCGACTGAGCGATGACCAGAAGCGGAAGGGTCCGCGAGCATCGCCAACAGGGTTGATGCACCAGGTGCCAGATGCCTAACAAAAGAGATGAGTGACCGGAACTACAGAAGCTATCACGTTTGGTTTACGAGATGGCACGCTTTAGCGGTGTTGATTTGAGGACAAATAATTTGCGCAGGCAATAGTCCCATTTATCAAGGAATCCTTTCTGGATGGTCTGCCGAAACAAAGTTGATCTTGTTTTAATTCGACAAAAAAATGATAACCAGACCTGTTCCAGCAATGGATCCATGCTGACGGCCACCATATTTCGGTTTTGCCTGTTTTTCTTTGAACGACCTTCAGCAGCAGCAATGTTTGGTGGCCAAAAGTTTTCTTCGTATGGCTGGAGGATGGGCGAAGGGAGGACTTCGTGAAAGGAGGCAACTGCTTCGGCTATCACAGACAACTTGCAGCGATTCTTGTTGGTGTTAGTGGTATTTGCCGATATGCGCTGCGGGGGGGCGTCGGGATGGAAAATGCAGTGAAATAAGAGCGACACACCTCCCACACGAAATCGTGCATTAGGTAGTTCATGGAAACTCTTCCGTACTTGAACAGCCAGCCACGGTCAGGCACTAGGCGCAGTAGTTGCGCAATAAGCTGCTCGCCGTAGATGGAAGTAGGCAAATGTGCGACAAAACGAAGTGGGGGATCGGCTGAAGGTGATGCCTGTCAACTCAGCAGTTGGAATGTAGTGAGACGCAGAAGACGCACGCTCTTCCCAACTAGCAACTTCAACGTCTCGCAGATGACCCTGGGCTTCTAAATTATGATAAGTACTCCATGCATAACCATCCCATGGGAGGACCTGCACGCGAGCATCGTCCACTTGGAGTGGCTTAAGTCCATTCAACATAGTGCGAAATGGAAACAAAAAAAGATTGTCGACGTACTCGAAGACTGTCAAGAAAACACTGGGCATCCTCGAGGACAATAATCTTGCGAATCCGTTCCCTCGGTAGTTGCAGCAAAGCACGCGTCAATAACCCGGGTCCTAGGACAACCACTGTCAATGCAACGCGCGGGTGAATCAAAGACATTATCGCACCGGGAAACGCTTCTATGATGACCTTGTCTCTCGTGCCAGCTGGAACGAACGCCTCCGCGACCTTGGCTGCCGTCTCGGAATTACGGAGACAAACATGATGTTTCACGAGTTGAGTTGTTGTTGGAAATGTTGGTGTTTGCAATGCACTGCAACGTCTTGCTGCTGTAGAAAACCAACGCCTGGACGAAATTGACACCGTTTGCATCGAGTTTACTTGCAACCTTGACTAGCTTCAATTTTCCCACAGTACTACCTCCGGTCCGGGAGTAGTGACAGACCACCGTGACTTAGCACCACCACAGGTCGGTAGATTGCACGCTGACCGCAACAGGTTGCATTATATAAATGTACTCTCAGACGTCATTCAAACGAAGAGACCAACTTCCTCGGTCACTGATACCGTATGTCCTCCAGCTTTTGTCGTCTACTTCATCCTCGCGAAGGTAAAAATCGAGCAAAGTGACTAATAAACCAGCTAGTAGGGTTGAACGCCGTACCGCTCAGCCTCGGTGCTATTCGCGTTGGAATGCTAGGACACCAGAATACGCTAAGCAAATGATGTCACCACCTTGCTTGCACTCTGACGTCGTAGTATTCCAACGATCGAGTAACCGACGGTCGCTCGCATATAAATACCAGTCCTATCGTCCTTTCCCCTTCTTCCCCCCAGAATATACGTACGCTGCGCGTTCCCTTTACCTTGTATCTTTCCATCGCCTACCATCGCTCGCCTCTATCTTTCATTCGATATGGTCTTGTTGATCAAGAACAAACTCGCCTCTGTGGAGGATGTCGCTCACTCCTCCTCTTCACCCGCTGGCGACCGGCTCGCCCAGCGCCGCACGCAAGGCTGGAGGAACGCAGGCGTTCCAAAGGCCAAGTCGATGGTGTGTATACTTCTGTGACATTCGACTCGGCTGTCTGACGAACCCATTCTATCATAGCCGCAAATCAACGTCGCCGCCGAAGGAGGGTCGCTGAGGGCACAATGTGCAGCTGTGCTGCACGGTGACCTTCAGAAGCTGAAGCCGACCGACCTCCTTATTCGCCGCGTCAAGTCTGCAAAGGAAGACCTTCGCCAGCTCTTTGACAATGCGTCATTGAAACGGGAGGACTCCACCGAACGACCTGGCGAGTTGGCCATCACGACGCCCGCTAGTCTGACGCCGACGTCAAACGTCAGTTCTCCCCAACTCCTGTCTTCCGATTCCGTGTCCGTATCTCTGGACGATATGGATGAAGAAGAAGACCACACCGATCGCTTACTTGTCGCTGCCCAAGGGTGGTTGGAGGTTGAGCGATTGTTCTCGTGGCGTCGTGCAAATTCTGACGACACGATCGAGGTCGCGAGACACGACTTCTGTCAAGCTCTGATTCAGTCGTTCTCGAAGCGCTCTCGCGCTCCCTCCCCCCCACCACGCGTACACCAGTCTTGTGGCGATGTTACCTCCATGTCTACATTTACAGGATCTTCTCAAGCACCATCCGCTACCCCGTTGGCCGGCCCAGCGGAGGTGGCATCAACGGTGCCGGAACAACCTATTCAGTCACCCGAGTTTTCAGACGAGGAGCTACAATGCGAGTTTGACAGATTCTCGTTCCACTCCAGTCAAGACGAGGAGTGGACATCCGAGGTCGAGTCACGCAAACAAAATGCAATGAACCGAGCGCTTTCGGATATGAAGAGACAGCTGGCGATACCTGTTCCGAGGCTCTCTTCCTACTTCTCCGATGACTCGTTAGCGGATTCTGTTGCACGCCAGACGCGAGATAGCGACAACCTATCGCGTCCTGGTGAATCCTTGTGGGAGCACGACAATAGTTCCTCCTACTCGGCTGACTTGGAAGACGAAGGAGAAGAAGTCGATAGCCTGGTTTCGTTTTCGGTCACATCTAGTCCTGCATCCTTTGCCTCGCCACTTGTCGTCGACGCGGTGACAATTTCCAGCTCTCCTTGCAAACTCTCGTCTTCAACTCAGAGAGACGATTGTATGTCGGACGAACAGCAAGAGGGCACGGAAAGAGTCGACGTCTGGGAGGAATTGGCTATGTATGTTTCGAGTCGGCTGACGACCATTCCTGAGGAGTCTCTCGACGAGTACGAAGGTGAAGACGCCAACCTTCCGCTGTTCTTTGAACCTTCCATCTCTTGCGCATCGACCATCGGTCCAGTCAGGTCGTCATCTGCATCTCCCCTGGAAGACATAGTAGCATCCTCGGACGAGGGGCTTCCATATGTTGCAGCTGCCGGCGGAGAGCATGATCCTAGCTCATCGCCGGCTGTTGTCAGTTGCGGCAAGACACTTCGCCGCACGAAAAACTTTGCAAACCTCAAGGTAAGACGCCCCGCAGAGTTGGTTGACGTTTATGTCTGATCGTTTTCGACTAGAATGCAGTCGCATTTCCAACGCTTGAGAGTACGTCGTCGATGGAGACGCTGTGCGACACGATCTCTCTGGAAGAGGAAGGTTGGCAAGACCGACAGATTCGAAGAATTCGAGGATGTCGAGATCTGAGGGTGGGTCCCTCCCCATCGTTCAATTAGCCATCAACTTACTCTCTGCTTGTAGAAGGCGTTTGAAGGGTCGGACGTCTCTATAGAGACGTCACCGAGCTTCTCCATAACGTCAGAGGAATCAGTTTGCGGATTTGAAAAACCCGTGAGCGTAAAAGTGGGCCTCGTTGCTTTTCACTCGTCATGAGGTTAACGGATATCTTCAGGAACTGCGTTGTTCGTTCGATTTGGAGACAAGCACCGACACTCAGCCTGCGACGAAGGCTTGCGCCAAACCGCCCATCCCACCAAAGTCTTTTGGTGTCCATCTGCGCCGGAATTCGTCCACTACCACCCGAGAGTCATCGGACCTATGTTCACGCTGCGACGCATCCTCGTTGCTACCACTTTGGTCATGTGCCAAGATTACGAGATCAAAGGGAAAGCGAGGTCGGCCTCTCAGAGAATCACCAAAGGCTTTGAAGACCCGTGTCCGCTCCATTTCCATCGACCCAGAGACGCTTCATGGTCATCCAGCATTATCGTATGTCGTGAATCAGTTATGCACTTTTGCTGATTCCAGAACTATCCAGACGTTGCGAGGACCGTGTCGAACCAAACAGAAAAGCAAAAACTTGTAAACTCGGAAAACTTGTGAAAAGGATATCAATGGCGACGACGGTGCAAGACGTTGAAAAGTAGAACATCGAAAGGAAGAATGCGACACTATTTTTGTGACCTTTGCCCTGGTGAGTCTTGGCTCTGGCTTTCTTTTGATTCGGCTGACGACCTGCAAGGGCGAAGTCACTATGACCGTCACACTAGATGCCCCTAGAGCGTCGGAGCATCCCTGTGCTACCTGTGGTACGCGGGTTTACTTGTTGTATACTCTTGCGCTCATCTAGTTGCAGGCTAGTTGTGAAACGCCGGCACTGGCTGGCGACCGACAGCACTCGGGCATTCGGGATGTACTTGGAGTCACGACGCGGCAAATGCTGCACGTTGACTCGCGGACGCTGGGGGAGAAACATCGCTCCTGCGACACCCTATCCACATCCCCTTGGTGGACTGGCATCGTAGCAGGAGAACGTGTGATGGTGGTGATTTAGTTTGAGGATTAGGTCACAAGAGTCGGGGGACGTTGATATCTCTTCCGATGATGTTCTAGTGTAAGATACTTTGAAAGGTCTGAACGGCCGCCTTGTGATATCACCGCATCAGTGCGCAAAAGTTTAAACACATACCTTAGGTCCTTTGAGGTTGGAGAACTAGAGTTGCAAGCAGATATTTTGTATACTTGCCTTGACATTCGCACGGCGCTCGGGAATGTTTTTCATCCATTGCATTGACAGCTTTACTATTAGATCGGGTATAGCAAATCAATAGCATGACCTGCTCGTGAGCACTCTGGTGAGGTAGGGCCTATCTACATCGCTCTCCACACCGCAGTGGTCACCGGCTCGCAGAAGGAAGCACGAAACCCTTGTTTCGGATCGGACTCCACCCCTCGGTGCGCTCGTCGGCGCGAATCAAACTCGCGATGCTCGCGGTATGCCTATGCATCCGTCCATACCCCCCTCCCGGCTTCTTCACCCCTCCGTTTTGGCGGGTAGGCTCGCCGTGACCCTGCACACCGGCGTGATTAGGATTGGGCGAGCGATACAAGATGGGGTGGTCCGGCTCGCCTTCGTCCGATAGGTCCACGGACTCGGCCGTGTCGCTCGCGAACTCGTCGAGGCCGAGCACGGGGCGTCGTGCCTCGAGGTCATACTGTGCGTATTTGGAGCGACCGCCGTGTGCACCTGATGCACGAAGTTCGTGGGGCATGAAGAGGAAGAAAAAGGCGGTGGCGAGACAGGCACCGCCGACGACGTCGATGAGATAGTGGTGTGTGAGGTACATGGTGCTCCAATAGAGTACGCCGACGTAGGTCCATACGTACGGTGCCGTGCCGTCCCAAAAGTGGGTGATGAAGAGGGCGCCGAGGGTTGCCCAGCCGGCGTGGAGGCTGGGGAAGGCGCCAAATACGAGAGGGGAGTTGGAGAAGGCGGTTTGGTAGCCGTCGCCGCCAAAGAGGGCGTCGATGCGTGCGAGACCGCCAGCGGAGCCAGGGACATCATAGGTTGCGGGGGTGAGGCCGTATATGACTTCATACCAGGGTGCGGCGCAGGGAACGAGAATCTGAATGAGGACGGCGGTGAGATTCATGTAGCCAAAGGTCTTTGCCCAGGTTTTGAGGGCAAGAGGGGGTCGAAAGAGCCAAAGGAAGGCGGAGAGGATGAGTGGGTATGTGTAGTGGATGACGCCATAGGGAAGCCAAGCAATGATATCTAGGATGGGGTGGGTGAAACGGGTGAGGATGTCGGAGATGTTGGCGCCGTAGAGTACAGACTCGAGGGTTGGAAGGAGGACAACGTGAACGGCTGGGCGAAGATCAGATGGTATAAAGCGGTTCGTGTAAAATGCTAGAAGCCAGGCAAATATGGGTGTCGCTGGGATGAAGAACTGGGATGTGAAGGGGATGAGGAGGGCGATGGTGTAGAGAAAGGGGATGAAAAGTTTGGACGGGAAAGAGGGGACCTCCATGATTGTAAGCCAGAATACGGCCAGGACTAAATGAAAAATGTAGATGGCATCAGACTTTATGAATTCGTGAGCTTGGAGACGTGCGATCGTGTCTGCGGGTGACAATGACTTGTCGAGTCGACCGACGGCGGCGAAAAATGCAGCCAAAAGCGTTCTGAACGACGTCGAGTTAAACATTGGAAGAGGGGGCTGGTATAAGTCCTGGCGACGGTCAGCATCGTCGCGCAAGACGGACCCTTGTCGACGTACCAAAGGCGAGCGAGCACAGAAAGCCTCGAGTTCGTCGTCGTCGAGGTCGAGGTCGGTGTGCTGCCCGCTGTCACAGTGGGTCCAGCCAAAGATATGCGTGGGAATCCGATCGGGGACAACTTAGACAAGTTCTTTCCTCGACGAGGACGACGAGGACGACGTTGTTGAATCGTGTCAACGTACAGATCAATCCTCACTCGCCTGGTCATAGTACTATGGGTCGTCGACTAAGAATAAGACTAGGACCGGCGCTTGAAGTCACTCTGTTACCACCACCACCACCAAGCCATGCTCATCCTCAAGAGATCTAACCTTCTCGTCGACCTCTACATCGCACTCAAGCTCGCCCTCTGGCCAACCTTAACACACATATGGACCACACCTTCCCTTGTTCGTCATCCAAAGGCCATCTCACGCATCTTCATGTCGTATGTCTGGACGGCATTTGGACCCGGCATCGACCAGAACAACGTTCAACTGAAAACGTCTCTCATCACGCAGAACGCACATGGCGTCGTTCTCGACCTCGGGGCAGGTAAGCACGCGTTCCCCGTTGTACTCTCAATCCGTCCATCCCACATCTTCCCACATCAAGGACATGGCCACACAGCCAAATACCTCGATACCACCTGCGTCACCAAATACGTTGCGCTCGAACCCAACGTCCTCATGCATGATGAAATCAGACGCACTGCAAATGCAGCCGGCTTCACCGAAGCAGCTGGCACGTTACGCCTACTCTCCTGTGGCGCCGAGGACACCACCGCGATTCTCACCTCCCTTAGCGGTTACCAACCCGTTGATACCATCGTGTCCGTTCTCACACTCTGTTCCGTTCCTGAGCCTCAGGATACCATCAAATCCCTGGCTACGGAAGTGCTCAAGCCTGGCGGGCAACTACTCGTATTCGAGCATGTTCGGAACCCGCAGCCCCATATTTCTTGGTGGCAGACATTCTGGTCGCCACTGTGGGCATTGGCGTTCGATGGATGCAGGTTGGATCGTCCCACTCACACATGGATCCACGAAGTTGGCGGATGGGCGAGAGAGGAATTAACAGGTGTAGACGGTGAAGACAAGGAACATCTATTCTGGCATCGTGTAGGGAAATTTGTCAAGGCAAAGTGACACGGCTTTTGTGCTCGTCCACTATACCTTTTGCACAATCTTTATAAAGTATTGCTCGTTCTGCGGGTGCTGTTCGTGGTCTCAACTTGTCTGTCATTTTTGTTGATTCAATTCCAGATGAAGTTTTGATTTGTTCATTTGCGCCTTGCCAAGCAAAACATTCGATCATGATCGTACCAGTTTCATATCGTATCGCCACCGCATTTGGAACTCCTGCTGATCAAGCTGACCCCCTCTTACTAGCTTCCATCATGGCCAGGTGCGTCCGTATGCCGTGGCGGCAAATAGGGGCCTCATGTCTTCTCAATAGACCTCAACAGTTTGAGACGCTGCAGCTCCACGCGGGTCAAGCAGTTGATAATGACACACGAGCTAGGGCAGTTCCCATCTATTCATCTACAAGTTTCGTGTTCAACAACTCGGCGGCAAGTAACGCAGCATCATCGCGAGTCCCACTGATACCTACCGTCTACATAGCACGCCGCGAATATCTTTGGGTTGAGGTGCGTCAAGTAGCTGATCTCCCACTGTCCATGACCAACTTGTTTGACAGAGAGGTTGCCCACGCCTATTCTCGCATTAGCAATCCTACCGTCGTGCGTACCTTCGTGCCCCAGTCGGCGGGTTTTATAACTCATCGCGTTGTTAGGATGTATTTGAGAAACGCATGGCAGCCCTCGAAGGCGGCTTAGCAGCGGTCGCAACGGCCTCCGGCCAAGCCGCTCAATTTTTGGCGATATCCACGATCGCCAGCGCAGGAGATAACATTGTCTCTACGTAAGCATGACCAGGGATTCAGATACTCCATGTTTCTAACCCTGCGGACAGGTCTTATCTATACGGAGGGGTGCGTTGGTAATCCGTTTCCTCCAATCCGCCGACTCACCTTCCTGGCAGACGTATAACCAGTTCAAAGGTCATAATATTCAACTCGTGTCCCTATTGACGCGCTGAAACGTAGTGTTTCCAACAGTAACCTTTAAGAAATATGGCATTGGTGTCACGTTCGTCAATGGAGACGATCCTGCCGACTTTGCTAAAGCCATCGATGACAAGACAAAGGCCATCTTTGTCGAGAGTATCGGTAACCCAAAGTATAACGTCGCTCCGATACCGGAACTTGCCAAGGTGGGCTGGCAAATGAGTCGAATTTTAAAAAGGGATGACATTGCACCCATCAGGTGGCCCATGACAATGGCATTCCGCTGATCGTGGATAATACATTTGGAATGGGAGGATATCTCATCCAGCCAATTTCCATGGGCGCGGACATCGTCTGTCAGTCATTCCAGTACCATTTGAGATCGACGCTTGATATTTTTTCGTAGTGCACAGTGCGACCAAGTGGATCGGAGGTCACGGAACCACGATCGCCGGTGTCGTTGTCGACTCTGGTGCGATCATTGTCGTCCTAGGTCTTGATTGCTGACTCATATCGACGACAGGCAAGTTTGACTGGACCCGTAGTGGCAAATTTCCATCGTTCACGTCCCCGTCCGAGGGGTATCATGGATTGATATTCAGTGACGTTTTTGGACCTTTGGCTTTTCCTGTGAAGCTCCGCGTGGAGTCTATGCGTGACATTGGGCCAGCACTGAATCCCTTTGGCGCCTTTCTGCTTCTTCAGGGGCTTGAGACCCTGAGTCTGCGCGCGCAGAGACACTGCGATAACGCGCTTACCCTTGCAAGGTACGCCTCCTTCTTAAATCGGTTATCGGGTCCGAACGTCTGTTGCAGATGGCTTAAACGACACCCCAAAGTGGCATGGGTGTCGTATCCAGGCCTAGAGAACCACGAGTACCATGAACAAGCAAAGAGGCTACTTCGTCCCAACATGTTTGGAGGCGTGCTCAGTTTTGGCGTCAAGGGAACGCTCGAAGCGGCGAGCGGCGTTGTAGACAGCCTCACGCTGGCAAGTAACCTCGCCAATGTAGGAGATGCCAAGACACTCGTGATTCATCCTGCATCAACGACGCACTCGCAGTTGACGCGCGATGAACGGGAGGCAACGGGTGTGACGGACGATCTGATTCGGGTATGTTCAAAGTCGTGTCTTTTTCGTGTGGCGTCTGCTCATGATGGACGGGTGGTTGTAGATTTCGGTGGGGATCGAACACATCGACGATATTATCGCGGATTTTGAACAGGCGCTACAATATGTGCGTCAGTGATGGGTGTAGTAGGTGTAGTACTATCTTACTAGGAGATGAGAGTCGGAATTATTAAATGTGCTCACACACCGACTGTGGCGTGATCCCATCACAGAATCAACCAAGCATTCGTGATCAAGTTGCCCTAAAAGTACTGATATCAGACGAACACGTAGAGACGTTCGGACGGTGTCGACCGATAACACCTGACATCGCCAAGCGATGGGCCGTTGCTCACCTGCCTTTTCACTGCTAATTATACATTATTTAGGCCCTGTCACGGTACTGCGAAGTCCACCTCTCGATTCCCTTAGGATGGCGTGATTGCATGCAATTCTTCGGAATCAAAATTACCGACACCTATATAATGGATTTTTCACTCGCAGGTCGTCTTCTCATCTCGTCCCGCCGTACACCCTTACCGTGATGTCTGAGCCCAACAGGTGAGCATACTCGCAATCTATGCAGAGCGGTGAGCAACTAAACGCTCTGGACAGACCGCTCGAGTTCGAGACCTTGCAGCTCCATGCAGGTCAAGAGCCAGATCCCACCACCAAAGCACGTGCTGTTCCCATTTACGCCTCTACCAGTTTCGTCTTCAATAACTCTGCGGTACGATCCTTGTTTCCATTCTCCATCTCGATGCTCACAAGATACGCAGCATGGTGCCGATCTCTTTGGTCTGAGGTGAGTCGACTCGGACGCGCTGGACACGTACTTCGACTGATCCATACCACAAGAACCTTTGGTCATATCTACTCTCGCATCGGCAATCCGACCGTCGTACGTCCGTTCCTGCTGGCACAACTCACGCTTTCTCAAACATGTCCACATCTCGTCTTTCGTAGGACGTCTTTGAGAACCGTATCGCCGCACTCGAAGGCGGTGCGGCAGCAGTAGCGACGTCGTCCGGTCAGTCTGCGCAGTTCCTGGCCATTTCTACGATCGCAGACGCGGGGGATAATATCGTGTCGACGTAAGGTTTTTATCACGTGACAAGTCTTGCCTTTTTTTCTCAACGCTCGCTTGGACTAGATCATATCTCTACGGCGGGGTACGCACTGAGCTTCATCCTCTCTGATATGACTTCTGAGTCGCTCTGTTTTAGACATATAACCAGTTCAAAGGTTCGAATCAACCCTTTTTGTATCAATGAAACGCCATGACGAGTACTCCACAGTGACGTTCAAGAAATATGGCATCGGTGTCAAATTTGTCCAAGCAGATGACCCAAAAAATTTCGCAGAGGCCATTGACGAAAAGACGAAGGCAATCTACGTGGAGAGCATCGGTAATCCCAAATACAACATTGCACCCATTCCAGAGCTCGCCAAGGTAGACAGCTCTGCACTTCTCGGGTGGCCATGACAATGACGCCCTGTCGTGGTATTAGGTCGCTCATGACCACGGCATCCCGCTGATAGTGGACAACACCTTTGGGATGGGAGGATACCTCATTCAGCCAATCGCGCTTGGTGCGGATATCGTCGGTCAGTAGACTTATCCTTGAGGCATCTGTGTTTTCCTGACATTTCCATAGTACACAGTGCCACCAAATGGATCGGGGGTCACGGAACGACGATCGCGGGTGTTGTCGTCGACTCCGGTATGCGCACAGTCCTTGTTCTATCGGCAACTTGACCGTTTCCCGCCCCAGGCAAATTCGACTGGACTCGCGGCAAATTCCCTTCGTTTACGTCCCCTTCGGAGGGTTACCATGGACTTGTCTTCAGTGAAACATTTGGATCGATCGCATTTGCTGTGAAGCTTCGTGTCGAGCTTTTGCGCGACATCGGTCCTGCATTGAATCCCTTTGGAGCATTCCTCCTTATCCAGGGTCTCGAGACACTCAGTCTTCGCGGTCAGAGACATTGCGATAATGCGTTAGCGCTCGCAACGTATGTCACCCTTGGTCCTCTATCCACCGTTTTGGCTCCTCAATACCTTTAGCTGGCTTGAGAAACATGAGAAGGTCGCCTGGGTTTCGTATCCTGGGCTCCAAAGCCACCCCTACCACGCACGCGCGAAGAAACTGCTCCGTTCCAATGCCTACGGTGGCGTATTGAGCTTTGGTATCAAGGGTGACGATGCCTCTGCGAGCAAGATGGTGGACTCTCTCCGACTTGCGAGCAACCTCGCCAATGTGGGCGATGCCAAGACGCTCGTGATCCATCCTGCAACGACGACGCACGAGCAGTTGACCGTGGAAGAGAGACTGGCGGCAGGCGTGACACCAGATCTGATTCGGGTGCGTACTTGTTGTGTTTTATCATCTATGGACGGAACGTGTAGTGACATTCGCGTCGTGGACACGCAGGTCGCGGTTGGAATCGAACACATCAATGATATCATTGCAGACTTTGAGCAGGCGTTGAAAACCGTATCTTGATATGTCGCGTTCTTGGAAAAAGTGTGCGTGCGTACAATGTAGGATGGGTTAAAACAATACCCTGGTTGTTTTTTTATTGCAATGTTCTAGAGTTCGAGTGTAACTTACTCAACCTTGTCAACGGGGGTAGCGCCACATAGCCAGTTACACACGGGGAATTCCTAAGTTTTGGGGGCCGCAGAATATAACTGAAAATAGAATTTAAAAATAAAATATTTTGAGTATGTCTATAGTAAGGTTTAAAATATTTTACAATAATGCCATTATAATCCATTAGCACAAGATAATCTTGTATAATTTCATACGACTTCGGCAACATAAATAATTTCATGGTACAGATAAGATATGAAATAATATTATCTCTTATGATAAGCTAATTAGACTTAACTAATATAATATTTACGGACACTTTTTGTATTTACTACAATGTAATACTTTTTAGTTATCCACAATTAAATACAATGGCGGACACAAAAGAGAATACGAAAAGTAAATATTTTATCGCATATCTAATTTATAGGGTACGGCATGGGCACAGCATGGGCACGGCGTGGGCACGGTGTAGGCATAGCATGGGCCCCTAATGCCCACTGTTGTGACCAGCAGAGTCGGGTATTTACAAGCAGAAGGTAAGCATACAATAAAGAGTACAATCGTAGCATTACATATTCTGCACTATTGTCATCCAAGGGAAAACCTCCCCAGAGGCTACTGCATCCCTCCCCATGAGCCAGGAAACATCGTAAAACTCACGAGGCAGGTCCTTCATTTCCTTCCGAGATGAATTACTGCACCCCTGAACACGTTTTGTTGCCTTCGCACCCCTGGGTGAGACTATGTCTGAGTTTCTGGAACGGACACTGTGAATGATGGCTAGTTCGTCGCTGATATCCCTCCTCCAAGGCATAAGCTTCGTTCTGAAAACTGGTTGCGTGTCTTCCAGATCGCTTTCGTCTGAACTAGTCCCATCACTACCCAGTCTTGTGACCATTGTGTTCAAAAATTCCCATACTTCCACCTCGTCGAATAACCCCCCTTCTTTTGCCAATGCGAGGGCAGTTTGAGTCACCTGCAGACGACGTTTGTACTTCTGTAGAGAAAAGAAAAGAAAAGAAATATTGTCGTGATCTGCAAGCAGCACTTACATTCAGCCTGCGACTGTCCCTTCGGGATTTCTTCAGCAACTGCTCCTTGGTCTTTGACAACCTCTCAGCTGTTTCTACCTCATTTTCAACAGTCAGGTCTGGCTGAATACAAGGCTGAGCTTTCATAACTTGGGACCGAATCCGCTTGAACTTCTCAGAGATGGCATCCTCCCAGTACGCGTTCGATCTTGGCTGCGTTTCCCATTCCTTTTCAATGCGCATCTCGGCCAATTTGCACATGAGGTGATGAATCACAGCTTGATTCCAAAGTGATGAGGGGGGATGATTGAAATCCCAGCGAAGGTCATAGGTGTCTGGCCCTCCTTGAGAGGACTCAGTGAACTTGCTCACTTCTTCCTTGGAAGCCCCTTTGACGAGTAGAAAATCCTCGTCCTGGGAGACGCTGAAGGCCGCGTTAAACAGTTCACGAACATGATCCTGCCACAGGGGATTAAGTCAGGGAGGGAAAGGAACACATAGGACTTGCCAAGTTGGCATTTCTCTCATTTCGCGAAACGGCCAATTCATGCTTTAATTGTTGTACTTTCCTCGACACTCGCTTGGGATGGGGATGAGGGGCAGACATGGCGCCTGTCTGGAGTGCTGGGAAATCCTTTGCAAGCATTTCGTAGACTTTCTGAGTAATAGCCGGCAGATTTGCTTCGGTGGGCTCAGTAGCTTTGGGCTCAGTATCCCTAGGAACGTGGGGATGTGTACCGTTGAAAGGAGCACGGGGAATAGCTGAAGGATCTGAGGGGCTATTGTCCTATACAAAAATATCAGTGAAAGAAGGCACGCGAAGGACCTGACCAGCTCACTGAAGTGTATTGACCGGACAAACGAATTCTTGGTCCGGAGGTCTCACGAATGGGTGATGCAGTTGTTGTGTGAGGTCGCGACGGCGACTGTAGTGAGTGTGATTGTATTAAGAAAGTGGATTTACATGGAACAAACGACTGACCTGGAACTTGTCCATCATTATCTGCTGCCGGCGCATTAAAGTTGACAACTCCGCCTCTTTTTCTGCCTGATGACGTCTTAATGATAACTTAGTGAATGCAAACATAATACTCACTGTTAGTCTTTCCATCCGATTCATCAACTCCTCGTGTTCACGCTGTAAGTTCTTCATCATGCCTGTTTGCTCAGTAATTACAGCGTCCCTCTCAGCGATCAGCGACGCTGCCTGGTTGGTAGACTGCCGTATGAGAACACTTAATTTCGCTTCTAAGTCCTGAAGCTTTTGGGTCTGCAACACAATGGTTCGATCTCTCTCTTCCAATTCATGTTCCATCCTTGCAGAGTGATCAGCCATCTTTGAGTCCCTGGCCGCCAAGTCGTCGCGGAGACGTTGTAGAGCGACAGAATGCTCCTCTCGCGAAACTCGAAGTTGTCTTGAAGCCATTTGGAGCGCGGATCGTTTCTCTGCTCTAGCGTCCTGAAATATTTCAGGATCTTGTTTTACTATGCGAAAATTGCAACGGAATTTACCAGGAGCTCGTTCATGGAGCGATGCAGTCGCGATTTCGTATTGTAGTATTGAGTACGCATCGTCTCCGAGTAATCAAGTTCTCTGAGGTGAACTTTATTGGTTTGCTAGAGTGCGGTTGTTAGCGAGAATAATCTAGATATGAAAGAAATCTCACCCATGGGGTCTCAGATGGTCTGGCGAGGGGCTTCCAAACATTGCCATCGTCTATTCCTCGTACGACGAAGCAACCTGGAGTTGAGAGACTAGCGAGAACACCGGGAGTTGATACATCCTCAGGATGAGACTCGCGATTATCTGCGAATGCGTAAACATGGGTGCATGCAGGTGAGACACATCGCTTACCGTCTGCGGCGTCCGGGATTGGCGTATCCTCTGGCGGTGTGTCTACCGGTGGACGTCCATGGTGTGGAAGACCTTCTATACATGAAGATGAGCGGAATGATCATAACGAACGAGACGCAAAAATTACCGGTACTGGACACATTCATATCCTCCACTAGAGGGGCTTCTGTGCATGAAAATGAGTCGAATAATCATAACGAACAGACACAACATATACCCGTATTCATATCCTCCATCTCTAGTGAAGGCTGAGCCCAGTGGTTTGCATCTAGATACTCGTTGGGAGAAATAGTGTTCCAGAAGGCGAAGATCGACATGCTTACAATCATCTGGGATTTCGAAGGCTGTTAAAAACAGACAGGTGGTGACGGCAATGGAATGGAGAGTTGTTGTTCGTCCTCACCAAGAGGATAATTGAGGATAATTTGTAGAGCTGCATCGTGTCTCCGTCGCCACGACGACCCTATATCGATTATTTGAACAGAGTTAGCCGAGGGGTGCAGTCTGCAGCGGTCGTCACATAAGATAGTCAACAAAGGAAGGAACAATTAGCTTACCGAGACAGCTAAGCATGGAAACCCGCCGCTGTTCGTTTCGACTGCGTTACAATGTAGAGCTGGATAACTAATTAGGGTATTTACGAAACGGTGCAACCAGGTACATACCTACATACCCCATTGAGTTATACCTGGTGCTCGAGATTGAGACAGAAATACGAGGAGGGAAGTCTAGAGAACGGGCGTGAAAATGAGGTCGACGAGTGGTGGGGACTCACCGGGAAAGGTGACAGTGCATAGATAGATCTGTTGCAAAGTCATTAGAAGAACGAAAAGGATACGCGACAGACGTACCGTACAGATTGACTTCGCAACGACCTTGATTTCTCAACGGACGGGTCGATGAACGACAATTCCTACTCCTGGTTAAGTTTTGTTTTCGTTCTTTTCAAAGGCGGGGTTCAACATACTACGTTCAAAGGCCATTTGCTACTAGGACTACAATGTACAGTACTACTAGGATTAGGACTAGCGTTTACTACGTTTGGGATGATAGTGGGAAAAGGAAAAGGTGTTAGAACGCGCGCGGCGGGTACTTATTGTGAATTGAACTCAGCCGGGCGATGCCGACTGCCCTTTGCCAAAAAAGGAATGAACTCGTTTTGGCAAAGGGCAGTCGGCATCGCCCGGCTGAGTTCAATTCACAATAAGTACCCGCCGCGCGCGTTCTAACACCTTTTCCTTTTCCCACTATCATCCCAAACCTAGTAGCAGTAGTTGGTAGTTGGTAGTAGCAATTGTGTAACCTAGTAGACGTTTACAACCAAAATCAAGGATACAAGTACACGAGTGTGTCCATCCCGGAGCGTCGTTTACACTCATCTCGCCAGTTGTAGGGATTATCCATGGGCCCCCGCTCGTCTAGTAACGCCACGCCGTAATGGGAGGCTGGAGTGCATAATCGGTCAGTATCTCTGGTTTAGAGAATGGATACTGTTGTACTGACTCGTTCAGTAACACCACGTCGCAACGGTAAGTTGGAGCGCGTGATGGTCCTTACGATTTGTTTCATTGCTGACTGCATTTCAGGTACCACTGTATATTTACATCCCGACTACGCCGCGTCCGTCCTCATTTTTTCGTTCTAACCCTCAACCTCTCTTCGCCCGAATCCCGTACGTGCATTCGTTGTTTCTGTCGAGACTTCGAGGAGGTATACTTTAACCGAAGTTGAATCAGGTCGAACACTGGCCAGTAGTTCTGAAACATGTCCAGCTCGGGGAATTTCGTGACTGCCTGGAAGGTTTCGGTGAGTTCGCGTTCTTTACGGAGGTGTATCATGCTTACCATCTGTCGTACTTGCTCCATTTCCTTAGAACCTTGGACGCTTCGGCACTTGGATGTATCCAAATGCTTTTTGATCGCCTTGTTTACAAAATGCTACTCATCGTCGTGAGTATTTCTCTCTGCGTGCATACTTTTTGGCTTACACTGAATAACTTGAACCTTTCCGCCTCCCAGCCCATGACATCCTGTAAGTTATAGCCACCTCTACCCGGCCTCCCGGCCTCGCCGGGCGGTTTTGGGATCTTCATGCTGAAATCCTCCGACTCCAATGACGATAAGGAAGACAACGAAGGCGAACGAGACATAAGGTGTTCGGATTTTTCCTCCTCGGAGGTTGGGTCTTCTGAAGGAGCTGTCCCCGCGGTGAACCTGACACCTTTTGTCGGTGCCGGGGTACTTGGAACAGCTGGCGTGGAAGCTCTTGGAGTTGTGGCACGGTGAGTTGGTCCACGGTGAGTCTTATGGTGAAGCGTGAGCACCATTTCCATGGCCGCTGATACAAGTACCCTAGATGAGGGCTGATAAATGAGTTCTTGCTGAGACGTCAGAAGAGGTAAAGTTGGCGGAGGAGCATTGGCTACACGAGACGTGGGTTTGGATGAGGGCATTTAGCCTGGTGTTTGCGACACTCTCGTTCTTATATTGACTCGATGGTAGCTAGCGGGTTCATGGCAACGAAGAAAATAATAATGACAAAAGGCTAATTGTCTGCCACCGATGACAACAGTAGGCTCTTTGTAGCATGATCCGTCTTTTTAGCTCTACTTATGTAATAGTATGACTACCGGCTGCATATCTCCCCGGTCATAATTGTAATGTAGGCGTACAATAACGCAATGAATATATAATTCGGGACCTCGTTACCACTGGTGCCTCTACTCATGAAGCTCGTGAAGCCCCGATCTGATATGTTTCCTGCTCGTTACCTGCCTTATCGACGATACCCCCGTGAACAAAAATCTGACAACTATGGTTTTGTCATGGTGATGTTGCCTTTCCCCTAGTCTTGTAAATTATCTAATAAGTTGTTCTGGCTAGGACGGTGACGATGCGCGTGCTCTTCGTGCTCCCCTGCAGGGGCCTTCTTCACTCAACCTTACAATTGTAATGCACTCTGCTTCTCGCCATCATTCTAGGGCTCCTTCAAAAGGTGATCTTCGGTACACGCTTCGACGAATTGCTCGTGCTGGTCGAAAACTGGAAGACGAGCTCGATGGTCTCGATGTCACCCTTGTCAATGACACTGAATCCCGTGTAGAGGCAGCGATAAAATTGACCCGATCTGGGATACGGATGCTTGGACCCATGCTGACTGAACAAGACAGGAGTCCATCTCCGGAGGACTGCATAATGTCATCTCCAACCCCTGAAGTAAGTCGAGGTTCTTGCTCTGGTACCTGCATTCTCATCAGTGTAGGTTGAAAGTTCAAGCACCACTCAGGGCTGTGTGCAGACCGTTTTCCAGAGACTTCGCAGTGTCTGTCATTGCTTTGCAGGGGTGCTGCAGCCAGATGACAAGTTCACTCTGCCTTTGTCCAGTCCACTCCCATGCCACACTGACAGTATGTTTGTCCTGCTCCACTTCAATACCTTACTTATTTATCTCAGCCGAATACCGCATGCCTGGAGGATGGAAGGAGTGAACTAAAGGAGCGATCTAGTATTTAGTGTAGAAGAGAGATAATGATTAGGAGGCACGATACAAAGTTGTGACTATACAGGGATTGCACGGCATACATCCTCGGCAGGTAAAACTACAGAACCAGTTGAAACAAGAGAAGTAACCATCACTTTTTTCTCCCTCTTCATCCATCTAATGACTGGGTGAAATTGACCTTGTAGCTCACCCTTCAGAATGAGCATGGTTTGACCCTTTGCACTTGGATCCGTAGGGCTAAGGAAACATGCGGGGACATGGTGGTGTTCCAACGGGGAATTTGAGTGATTGCCTGTAACAGTGAGCGCGACGGACCCAGAAGGTGCATAACCTTCAGAATTGAAGAATTGATCAGATCCGGTTTGCATAATTCGCTTCACATAATTTCCGCCGTGGTATCCGGCATCAACGTTGAAGCATAGTTTGTAGTGAAGGAAGTCACAGAAGGCGTCATCAAAGAGCCATGTGAGGCAACCTAAATGATGTTGATGAACAAGTACGCACGCTATCATGCATATTTGCTCACCTTTGTCAGCTGCTCTATCATTCGCTGTCACGGTCCACGCACTCCCTTCGCTTTTGTCTGCGTCCATAGGCCTTGGGGATGGTGGGGGAGTAGCATTGCAGATTTCCGGCGTTGGTTCCCTGAACGATTGTTTTACTAGACCCTTCATCGCCTTCAATTGGGCACCTTCCATGTAAGTGCCATTAAGTAGGACACCGGACCTGTCCCGGGATTGTTAGCATGGATATAATACATGAAAGGATGAATTCATACTCGGTGGCCAGATCTTCATTTTTTACTTGCATTGTATTCCCGAAATATGACACCATGCTGGAATCGCAACCCAACGCATAAAGCGTAACCCAGATGCCTTTCTTCTCACCCCGGATTATCCACACATCGCAACCGACAGAGTTGGATCCGGCAGTTGGTAGATGGAATTCCCTTAGCTTTCGGCACAGCAACATAGAAATTCTGATCTTCTAGATGTCAGCGAAGATTGCAAAGAATTACAACTACACTCACTTGGCTACTGTCTCTTTCCGATCTCAACACCACCTCAGCAGTCGAAAAATAGACTGACACAGCCACACCGACTGTCCCATGGAATTCACCTCGAACGACTTGTAAA